>JAMXBB010000009.1:68616179-68626926 GCA_024138015.1 Lumnitzera littorea | reverse complement strand
GGTTGCTAAGCTATAGAAGCAAGTAAATGAGCTGATGAAAAAGGGGTATGTATGTGAGTCCCTTAGCCCCTGTACCTGGTGCCAAAGAAAGATAAGTCTTGGAGAATATGTGTAAATAGCCGAGCAATCGATCGGATCATCATCAAGTACAGGTACCCCATATTAGGACTTGATAACATGCTAGATGAGTTGAGTGGAGCAAGAGTTTTCTCCAAAATTGACCTCAAATTCAAGTACCATCAAATCCAAATGCACAAGAGTGATGAGTGGAAAACCGCATTCAAAACGCGCCATGGATTGCATGAATGGCTTGTGATGTTGTTCAAATTGTCTAATGTACCAAGTACATTTACACGCTTGATGAATCATGTGCTCTAAGAATTAATAGAGAAGTTTGTTGTGGTTTATTTTGATGATATCTTGGTATACAATCTCGACCTAGAAACTCACCAGTAGCAACTCTAAAGAGTCTTTACAAAACTTGGAGCTAAACAGCTCTACGCCAATCTAAAGAAGTGCAACTTTTGCCAACCCGAAGTGATATTCTTGGGATTTGTTGTAAGCAGTGGTGGCTTATGAGTTGATGAAGAGAAGATTAAAGCAATTATCGAATGGCCAGTACCGACTACTTTGGCCAACATGAGGAGTTTCTACGGCTTGGCATCATTCTATTATAGGTTTATAAGAAATTTTAGTATGATTGTGGCTCCACTCACCAAACTCTCAAAGAATAATGTTAAATTCAGACGAGGAAAGAAGGAGCAGAGGAGTTTTGAGGAAGTGAAAGGGAAGCTGACTATAGCCCCTATCTTAGCTCTACTAAGCTTCGAAAAAGTGTTTAAAGTAGATTGTGATGCATCCAGACTAGGTGTAGGTGTCGTACTAATGCAAGAAGGTCAACCTATTGATTACTTTAGTGAGAAACTTCGAGGAGCTACACTTAATTATTCTATCTATGACAAGGAGTTTTACTCCTTAATCCTAGCCCTAATAGCATAGCAACACTATCTACTACCTAAGGAACTTATGATCTACACCAATCATGAATCCTTAAGATATCTGAAGAGCTAACCCAAGTTGTCTCTAAGACAAGCCAAATGAGTCGAGTTCATGGAGGGTTTTTCTTACGTTGTCAAATATATGAATGGAAAGAACAATGTAGTGGCCTACGCCTTATCGAGACAATATTCTCTCCTGAGAATCTAGTATGAGGAAGGACGAACACTAAACAACTATCATAGGGAAGACGAATACTTATTCAAGAAGAGGAGGATACGTATCCCAACTTATTCTGTGAGAGAACTATTAGCGTGCTAGATGCATGGAGGAGGATTGATAGGACACTTTAGCCAGTGCCAAACCCATGAAATACTATCTACGAGATTCTTTTAGCCAAGGATGATGAGACATGTGTAGTCAGTGTTGGAAAGGTATATGACTTGTCGAAAAGGGAAGAGCCAAGTCGAGCTAAGTGTAGATACCTAATTTTTATCCTTCCATAGTCTTAATTTTTATTTTTACAAAAAGGGTCCTAATTCAAAAAAATAAAAAAATAAAAAAAATTAATAAAAATAATAAAAATTAACAAATAATGAAAATACCAAAAAAAAATAAGAAAAGAAAAAATCATAAAAATTTCGTAGATTTTTAGGAAGTAATTTATATTAGGAATAATTAGTTTTAGTTTAGTTAAAAATTTTATTTTCGGGATTCAGATAGTTTAAATATAATTTAATTGTAATAAATGTCAAGACACAGACCAATAACTTAACGAATAAGTAGCGGAGTATTTAGGTGGATTTAGTTGGAGGTCACGGGTTCAAGTCTCAGTAGGTACCTATGTCTTTATTTTTCTAACTTTGCAGAATCGAGACGAAAAATCAGTTTCATATCTAATCAAATCATATAAATATTAGTTAAATCAGATTTGAATTAAATTTAAATCTAATTTAATTAACAAATCAGATATAATTACATAAGATATGATATGATACGATGAAGATTATATAAATACACACACAGGCTGCAGCAGACACGAAAATAAAAACCTAACAAAAAAACAGAAACAGCAGCATAACCAATCCACCCATAACGTCCAACATCCATACGCCTGCAGCAGCAGATCAACCTTGCATCTCCATCTCCAATCCCCAGCCATACAACTCTGCAGCCGTAAACCACCCCCTATTGGACACCACATTCCCAACTACCATCTGTTTGCATACGGACAACAACAACAGCAGAACAGCAGCCCATACAATAGCAAAACAGCAACCCACAAAGCAGCAGAATAGCAGCCCACACAGCAGCAGTAGCCGCAGTCAGTCCACAACCGATCAGCCACCGACGCCTGAAACAAATCAGCTACCGACGCCTGAAATAAATCCCCCACCGACGCCTCTCCTCAATTAAGCCAACGACAGCAGCAACTTGGACCAATACTGTTCCACATCTACCGCCCTAAACATAGGCCTTGAACAAAACTATTTTCCATCTGACTAACGACAAGTCCACAACCCGAACAGCAAGTCACACGCACCATCGCATAAGTGAATAACCAAACAAGTTCAGGTTCGATTCTTTTCTTTTTTATTTTTTTTATTTTTTATTTTTTTTTCTTCTTTAGTTAATTATTTGTTTATATCATTATTTTTTAGATCCTCGGTTATTTAACATATATATATATATATATATGAGTATATTAATTTAGGAGATTCTTTTAAGTATTAGTTTTATAGGTTAAATGTATTATATTCTACTGTAGCTAGTTATTTGCTAATAACAATATAGATATATATATTAACTTAGGTTTTTTTTATTAAGTTTTTTATGATTTCCTCACTTAGAAAATTGATTTATTTTGAAAAGAAAGTAATAATAATATTTTTTTAAATGGGATTTTTGGAGAGTTTTTTTATAAAACAATAACATTCAAGAGTTAGGACCCCGTTAAATTTTTTTAAATAAACCAAAATAAATTAAAATGTAAACTTGGACGGTTTTCAAAAAATTAAAATAAACCAACACATTAACGATTTTTTGAAAGAACTACGATCGTCTGATCCCGGTTAACGGGTACGTAGGCACCTTCGAGGCAACGATAAAATCTGTAGAAACTTAGGTTCTTTTTTTTTCTTTCTTTCTTTTAATTTTATTTATTTATTTTCTTAAATATTATAATTAAAAAATAATCCTAATTTCAGTAAATAAATAGTGGTACCCGTTAGGGTTTAATAGGTTAACCCCCGAATTCGGAACCCTCTGGTTCTTTGTTAAAATTGAAATCAAAAACCGATAGCTAAATCGTAACCAATCCATCCAATTGGTTACAGTTTCTCTTCTTTTCCTGATTTTGATCGGGTAGCAATTCCAAAAAATTATTTTCAATAAAAAATCGGAATTTCTCAATTTCTTTAGTCGAGGATTAATATTAAATGGTTTAGGGTTTAGTATTAATCGAGAAATGGGGAAATTAATTTTAAATAGAAAAAAATCAGACTCGACACTAAGCAAGAACACTATCTACCCTTGCCCATCCTGACCAAACCATGGTCCAAGCTGAGTATGGATTTCATGTTGGGATTACCAAGGACCTCTCAAGGGAAGGATTCCATCATTGTAGTTGTAGATCTATTTAACAAGATGGCACACTTCGTGCCTTATTCCAAAACTAACAACGCTTCAACTATCTCTTTTCTTTTCTTACAGGAAGTGATCAAGCTTTACGGAGTGCTCAGAACCATTGTTTCAGACCGAGAGCCAAAGTTCATAATCCACATTTAGAGGACACTATGGAGACGAATGGGAACTAAGCTATTGTATAGTATAGCTTACCATCCACAAACCAATGGATAGACCAAAGTTGTCAATAAAACCATAGGAACTTTGCTGCGGGTTGCCGTCAGGCTGCTGTCAGGTGAAACATGGCCAATTGGGATCTATGTTTACCAATCATTAAGTTCTCTTACAATAGGACTGCCCACAACATAACAAACATGTCTTTATTCGAAGTCGCCTATGGGTTCAACCATGAGCTCCCAATGGACCAAGCACTTTAACCAAGACCCGATGATGACCAGCTTACCGTTGAAAGAGTCGAAGCCATCAGAGCCATACACCAAAAGGCCATAGAGCAATTAAGCCAAGCTACTACCAAGCTCGAGAAGCAAGGTCGAAGACAAAAAAAGAGAGAATTTCAATAAGGTGATTTAGTATGGGTACATCTTAGCAAAGAACAATTCCCCAACTTGAAAAAGAGCAAGTTATCTCCCAAAGCCTATAGACCTTGCAAGGTGCTTGAAAAGATCAATCCTAATGCTTCGAGATTGAACTACCTGAAGGATATGGAGTCTCGCACTCCTTCAACATTGCCAATCTCCAAACTTACACTCCCGAGGACGAGCAACTTGGAGCTGAATCAAATTTGATCCCAAATCTCAAATAACCTAGAGGGGATGATAGGGATCAAGGACCAATTACGCACTCTCGAACCCAAGGACTCACTAAGATGGTTTGCTGAGCTGTCCTAGGTGAGATAAGCATCGAGTAGCAGTACATACCCTAGTCCGATTTGCCAAGCTACTTTGCTTCCTACACCATCCAAGAAGCTACCGAGCTACTTTGCTTCCTACAACATCCAAGAAGCTACCGAGATGACTTGTTGACGTACTAAGCCTACTCTCTTGCCATACACCATTCCAAGCATCGAATCAGAATATAGCCAACCTCACCAATGCCGAAGCCGAGCTGACAATAGTTAGGAGCCGATAATCTGAGGCCAACCTGAAAATGAGTTGCCCTTGAATCAACCCCACTCTAGTCCTAACTGCCTAAATTACCAAACTTTAGACGCTGACCTAACTTGATTGACATCCGCCCTTGCTCGACCAACAGTACCATGGTAGCCATAAAATGAGCAAACTGCATGCATATTGTCCTTTTCTAACAACAGATATTCTTTTGCACGATACATTGATACTTTTGTAAATTATTCCCCTTTTCCTTAGCCAGTAGAAATCAGTTTCTATAATTTCCTTTAACCTAAGACTTACTCTAATTGGGTACTATAAATACTGACAAATTGTAATAGCCATAATAGTTATGGCATTGAATTTTTCATATAAACTCTCTTAAGTTAAGTGTTTTGCTACTTACTCTCAAGCTACTCTTATCTAGCCCTTTAAGCATAGACTAGTGGCGAGTGACCTCCGGTCACACTTAAACGTCATATTAAGTGCGTCTTAAACTTATGTGAGGCATCGATGTATCATGTTCAGCATTAGTACATCCCCCTGCTCATCCTTCGATTATCATATACCTTTCAAGCCATCTCGCGTCCTAGACTTACCCCACTGGTTACACGTAATATTAGGTCTGTGTGTTCATCCACGAATTCGTATCAATAATTAATTAGGAGAGAAGGATACAATTGGTTTGTGTTTGCCTTAGTAACGTTATTTCAAAAACAAATTTTATTTTTGATAAGTTATCTTTCTTTGAAATGAAGAAGAGGCCAACTCTTTTTCGAACACCTTAAGCCTACACATACCTCACCTAAGCACATATGGTCGGAATCCATGGGTCAAGGTTTTAAATCTCTCAAAGGTAAAGACTTGGCAATATAAATATTCACTTTTTTGTCTAAAGGAAAAGAGAAGAGATGGAAGTAATGGGACAAAATGATAAATAAGGAAAGAAGGGGGCAATTAAAAAAGAGAGAGGAAAATAAGAAAATAATAAAAATAAATAAATAATAATAATAAAAAAAGAAGAAGAGCCTGAAAATCAGGACTTATATGTAAAAGGAAAAGCCCAAATTGAAGAAAGCCTAGAAAATGTAAGGCCTATAATTAAAGGCCAAACATTCCCAAGAAACACAAAGCCTTTATGCCCATTCTAAATCTCATGAGCTCTAATCACAAGACATAAAGCCCTTTTATACATCCTTAGCCACAAACACAAGACCTTCCCACCTTTAATACCACCCTTACTTAGTAAAGCTCTTCAAATCTTAAGAGATAATTTATCTTTAATAAAAAAATTTTTTGAAATTAGGGCAAGCATCCTTCTTATTTTTCCTAAAAGGTTTTTGACTTATACACCCGAGTTGAATAAGTAAATCTTTTAAAATAGACCTTCTCATCAATCCTTTTTGGAAAATTTTGACCAAAAGCCTAAATTCACGATGCTAAATAAAAAAAGACCTAATGGATTAATTAAGGCATAGCACTTGCAAAATGGACTGTAATTTTTGGAACTATAATTGAAAGTGAAATTTAGACCGAGAGCTCATAAGGAAGTCCTTTTCAACTAAACTAGTTATGAGTTACCTTTTCCTTAAAAATAGGATATTTGAAATCACAAAGCCTCACCCAGCGGCTCAACATCAAGGTCAGGGAGAACATAAGAGGCCCCATGTGATTATGAAGGGAAGGTTTTTCTTTACCTGTTAACAAGCTTAAAGAAAAAAAAAAGGGAAGAGAGAAAGTAAAAGCTTGTTATAAATCTTTCATCCAAGTCCATGTCGGCCCAAGTTTTCAATCCATATCATCTAATTTCAAACAGTTGACCACAATAGTCTGAGTCATTCTTACTCTTCCCAAATGAAGGAAATTATCCCCACTGTCTTTTTTGACTTATATGGTTTTCACCAAAGGGTTTATCTGTAAATATTTTTTTAATCAAGTAGTTTTCCAAACAAGTTTAATTTCCTCACTTTACATCTTTCACTATTGTTAAAATTCTAGCCAACTCTTAGAGCACTGACCGATTCTTTTATTCTTTCTAGGGTTCTAGCCAACTTTCAAAGCACTACCCCCTCTTTCGTTAATTTCCTTTAAGGTTTATAGCGAGCCCATAGGGCACTTCTCTTCATCAATTTGTTGTAGCAAGCCCTTGGGGTACTTCTCTTCATTAATTTCCCTTTAGGGAGCCCATCAAATGCTTCCCCTTGGTCAATTTCTCTCAAGTGAGCCTAAAAGGCACTTTTCTTTACCAAATTTCTCTTTTAGTGAACCCATGGGGTGCTTCACTTCACTACTTCTTGTAGCAAGCCTACAAGGTGGTTCTTTTCACCAATATTCTTTAGCAAGCCCATAGGGCACTTCTCTTCATCAATTTGTTATAGCAAGCCCTTAAAGCACTTCTCTTCACTAATTCCTTTTAACGAGCCCATAAGGCACTTCACTTCACCAATTTCTTCTAGCGAGCCTACTGGGCACTTTTCTTCACCTATTTGTTAGGGCAAGCCCATAAGGCACTTCCCTTCATCAAGTCCTTTTAGCGAGCCCATTGGTCACTTTCCTTTACAAATTTCTCTCAAGTGAACCCATAAGACACTTCTCTTCATCAAATCTCGTAACGAGCCCCTAGGGTGCTTTTCTTCATCAATTTGTCAAAGCGAGCCCATAGAGCGCTTCTCTTTATCAATTCCTCATAGTGAACCCATAGAGCACTTCTCTTCATCAATTCCCCGTAGCAAGCCCATAGGACACTTCTCTTCATTAATTCCTCTTAGCAAGCCCATAGTGCACTTTCTTTTACCAATTTCTCTCCAGCGAGCCCATAGGGCACTTCCTTTCATCAATTCCAATTTAGAGTTGCTAGTCCTCGAGAGACACTCTTACCAAGGTCAGTGAGCTTAGAAAAGCATGACCAGGTTTTTCATATCGATTCTAATTTAGGGTTACTAGTCCCCAAGAGACATACCCACTTAGATTAGTAAGCTCAGAAGAGCACAACCAGGTTTTTCAAATCAATTCTAGCTTAAGGTTGTTAATCCCTAAGAGATGCTCCCACTCTAGTTAGTGAGCTCAAAAGAGCATAACTATGTTTTCCAAATCTATCCTAACTTAAGGTTACTAGTCCATAAGAGATGCTCTCACCTAAGTTAATGAGCCTAGAAGGGCACGACCAAGTTTTCTAAATCAATTCCACCTTTGAGTTGCTAGTCCCTGAGATGCTCCCGCCTAGGTTAGTGAGCTCAAAAGAGCACAACTAGGTTTTCCAAATTGATTCCAACTTAGGGTTGTTAGTCCTTGATAGATGCTTCTACCTAGGTTAGTGAGCTTAGAAGAGCATAACCAGGTTTTCCAAATTGATTCCAACTTAGGGTTGTTAGTCCCTAAGAGGCACTCCTACCCAAGTTAGTGAGGTCAGAAAAGCATGACCAGCTTTTCCAAATCGATTCCAACTTAAGGTTGCTAATCCTCGAAAGATGCTATCGCCTAAGTTAGTAAGCTCAGAAGAGCAAGACTAAGTTTTCCAAATTGATTCCAGCTTAGGGTTGCTAGTTACCACGAGACACTACCACCTAGGTTAATGAGCTCAAAAGAGCATAACTAGGTTTTCCAAATTGATTCCAGCTTAGGGTTGCTAGTCCTCGAGAGACACTCCTACCTAGGTTAGTGAGCTTAAAAGAGTACAACCGGGTTTTTCAAATTGATTCCAATTTAAGGTTTCCAATTTAAGGTTGCTAGTCCTCGAGGGACATTCTTGCCTAGGTTAGTAAGCTTAGAAGAGCACGACCAGGTTTTCCAAATCGATCCTAACTTAAGGTTGCGAGTCCCCGAGAGATGCTCTTACCTAAGTTAGTGAGCTTCGAAGGGCACAATCAGGCTTTCCAAATCGATCCCAACTTAAAGTTGCTAGTCCTTAAGAGACACTCTTGCTTATGTTAGTGAGATCAGAAGAGCACAACCAAGTTTTCCAAATCAATCCTAGCTTAAGTATGAGAGTCCTCAAGAAACGCTCTCACCTAGGTTAGTAAGCCTAGAAGGGTACGACCTTGTTTTCCAAATCGATTCCAGCTTAGAGTTGCTAATCCCCGAGAGACGCTCCTACCTAAGTCAGTAAGCTCAGAAGAGCATGACTAGGTTTTCTAAATAGATTCCAACTTAGGGTTATTAGTCCCCAAGAGATGCTCCTACCTAGGTTAGTGAACTCAAAAGAACACGACCAAGTTTTCCAAATCGATTCCAACTTATGGTTATTAGTTCTCGAAAGGCGCTCCCACCTAGGTTAGTGAGTTTAGAAAAATACGACCAGGTTTTCCAAATCGATTTTAACTAGGGTTGCTAATCCTCAAGAGACGCTCTCACCTAAGTTAGCAAGCTTAAAAGAGTACGACCAAGTTTTCCAAATCAATTCCAAGTTACGGTTACTAATTCCTATAAGATACTCTTACCTAGGTTAGTGAGCATAGAAAAGCATGACTAGGTTTTCTAAATCGATTCCAACTTAGGGTTGCTAGTCTCTGAGAGATGCTCCTACCTAGGTTAGTGAGCTTAGAAGAGCACAACCAGGTTTTTCAAATCGATTCTAATTTAGGGTGACTAGTCCTTAAGAGACACTTTTACCTATGTTGGTGAGCTTAAAAGAGCACAACAAGGTTTTCTAAATCAATTCTAACTTAAGGTTACTAGTCCTTAAGAGACGTATCCACCTAGGTTATTGAGCTCAAAAGAGCGCGACCAGGTTTTCCAAGTCGATTCTAACTTAAGGTTGCTAGTCCTCAAGAGACGCTTTCGCCTTGGTTTGTGAGCTTAGAAGAATATGACTAGGTTTTCCAAATTGATCCTAACTTAAGGTTGCTAGTCCCCAAAAAAGGCTCTCACCGAGGTTAGTGAGCTTAAAAGAGCACGACTAAGTTTTCCAAATCGATTCCAACTTAAAGTTGCTAATCCTCGAGAAATGCTCCCACCTAAGTTAGTGTGCTTAAAAGAGCACAACTAGGTTTTCCAAATCGATTCCAACTTAAGGTTGCTAGTTCTCGAGAGACGCTCCCGCCTAAGTTAGTGAGCTTAGAAGAGCACAGCAAGGCTTTCCAAATCATTTTCAGCTTAAGGTTATTAGTCCCCGAGAGGCACTCGCACCTAAGTTAGTGAGCTTAGAAGGGAACGATTAGGTTTTCTAAATTGATTCCAACTTAAGGTTACTAATCCCTAAGAGATGCTCCCACCTAAGTTAGTGAGCTTAGAAGAGCATGACCAGGTTTTCCAAATCGTTTCCAGCTTAGGGTTACCAATCCCCGAGAAACACTCCTGCCTAGGTTATTGAGCTTAGAAAAACACGACTAAGTTTTTCCAAATCGATTCTAGCTTAAAGTTGCTAGTCCCAAGAGATACTCCTACTTAGGTTTGTGAGCTCAGAAGAGCACGACCAAGTTTTTTAGATTGATTCTAGTTTAAGGTTGCCAGTCCTCGAGAGACACTCTCACCTAGGTTAGTGAGCTTAGAAGAGCACGACAAGGTTTTCCAAATCGATTCTAGCTTAGGGTTGCTAGTCCAAGAGAGGCTTCCACTTAGGTTAGTGAGCTTAGAAGAGCACAACCAAGTTTTCTAAATCGATTCCAACTTAGTATTGCTAGTCTTCAAGAGACGCTCTCGCCCAGGTTAGTAAGCTTAGAAGAGCACGATCAGGTTTTCTAGATCAAATCTAGTTAAGGGTTGTTAGTCCTTTAGAAACGCTCTTGCTCAGGTTAGTTATATCAAAAGGGCACGACAAGTTTCAAAATGATGTTTCTAACTAGTTCCTAGGATGCTAACCCTTTCTAAACTCACTCGGTTAGCTCTTAGAGCACCTTCTCTTCCTTTCACCTCTTACCAAATCTCAAGCAAATTAAACTTAGGATAGCTAGCTTGAAGCAAAATAACGTCTCTTTAGTCTTTTTGGTAAAGTTTTACTCAAACTTTACCATAAAGAAGCATGGTTATAGATATCTTATTTTTGCACACACCCACCCCCCCCC
>JAMXBB010000009.1:68325287-68613758 GCA_024138015.1 Lumnitzera littorea | reverse complement strand
CGCCCCCTTGCCTCCCCCCCCTCGATTGCCATGCTAAGTTTTTACACAAGGCTATGGGCCTTGTTCAGCAAAAGCATGGAATAGGTTTTAAACCTCGTCTGATCCTCTCCTTCCCTTTTTTTTTTATTTTTTTAATAAAAATAACTAACTAATAAAAAAATAAATGAAAAAAGTGAGAATCTTAATTGTCCTTATTTTTCTAAATTCCCTTGTTTTGTTCTCCTTTTTTTATTATTTTTTTTAAATTCTAAATATATAAAATTAAAGACCTATTAACTAGGCGACCTATCTTAATCACACATTAGGTTCCTCTTTTCAAAAACACACTTTATGCTTGGTGAGATTTGAACTTTAGACCTTTATGTCAACTCCAATGCTAGACTCAAGTATTTATTCGTTAGATTGTTAACCTATGCCTTATCTATATATACAATTAATATGTACAATTAAATTGTTCATATAGACTAAGTCGGCTTAGGCAAATTCAAATTTAGGTCTAAGCTTAATAGCTCATTTCTTATTTTTTATAAATTCTATTTTATTAAATTTATTATTTTCTAAATTTCCTAAATCCTCTATTTTTATTTTTCTAAATTTCTTATTATATTATTTTATTTTTAGAATTTTTAGGATGGGGTAAAGGGTATTAAATTAGGGAAAAAGAAAAGAAAATTAAGAAAATAAAAAAAAATAATAAGAAATTTAGAAAAATAAAAATAGAGGATTTAGGAAATTTAGAAAATAATAAATTTAATAAAATAGAATTTATAAAAAATAAGAAATGAGCTATTAAGCTTAGACCTAAATTTGAATTTGCCTAAGCCGACTTAGTCTATATGAACAATTTAATTGTACATATTAATTGTATATATAGATAAGGCATAGGTTAACAATCTAACGAATAAATACTTGAGTCTAGCATTGGAGTTGACATAAAGGTCTAAAGTTCAAATCTCACCAAGCATAAAGTGTGTTTTTGAAAAGAGGAACCTAATGTGTGATTAAGATAGGTCGCCTAGTTAATAGGTCTTTAATTTTATATATTTAGAATTTAAAAAAAATAATAAAAAAAGGAGAACAAAACAAGGGAATTTAGAAAAATAAGGACAATTAAGATTCTCACTTTTTTCATTTATTTTTTTATTAGTTAGTTATTTTTATTAAAAAAATAAAAAAAAAAGGGAAGGAGAGGATCAGACGAGGTTTAAAACCTATTCCATGCTTTTGCTGAACAAGGCCCATAGCCTTGTGTAAAAACTTAGCATGGCAATCGAGGGGGGGGAGGCAAGGGGGCGCGCTAGGCGTGCTCCATTTTTTTTAAATTGTATGCGTAGGGGTGCACGGCATGTGTTCTACACATGGCTTACACCCCCCTTTCCCTCTTCTTCCCCAAAAATTTTCCCAAATTTCCAGTTTTTGCATTCTTTTTCCTCAATGTAGTGTAATCATTTCAAGGGCTTTTTTAATGTGATTTTTACACATTTTCATACAATTTCTTACTAAAATCACATACTAAGCTTAGCCTAATTTTGAATTCACCCCAAAACTTGTCCAAATTCAGTCGTTTATGCAATTAAAATCAAACTCAAAAACAGAAAAAATTCATTATGGGTAAAAAATGCCACCAATTTGATTATGATAATTAATGGCTTCCTTAACTTTTTATACATATTCAAACTTCTTTTAGTATAAATAAGGGTTGGGAAACACACAAAGACACATAACAAAAGCTTCGAAACACTCTAGATAAGCAAAAATTGAAGCTCTCTCTCTCTTTAGGTGTCCTCATCTAAAGCGACCACCATAACTAACTTTATAGTGGTCAAAAAACTAATACCCCAACTCCCATTCATTTGCAGCAATCACCGCGTAATTGATTGCTTCATCTCTTTTTTTTTTTTCTCTTTCCATCTTTTGTAGATAACTGATTGTTTTATCTTTTTTTTTTTTTAGAATTAAATCAAGTTACATGTAGATAGATTTCATTATAAGGGTATATTGAAAGGTAAATTTATATTCAAAAAGATTAAAAATGGTACCCATTTAGGGTTTAAAAAATTAGTCTAGATCCAGATCTTTGGTTTTCAAAAATCGTTTTAACCAAAAATCAGTTTTATCAAAAGATCAATAACTAAGTTATAATCAATCTACTCAATTGGTTATAAATTAACCCCTTTTTTCAATCTAGTTAAGTGGCGACTCTAAAATGTTTTCAAAGTTAAAAAATATCGGTTTTCTTCAAACCTTAGTCGAGAATCAATATTAAACGAGTAGGGTTTAATACTAATCAGTTTAAAGAAGACTTATTCATAAAAATTGGGAGAAAAAACTAAGCTCAACATATATGACTTTCTTTTAAGAAAATTTTGTCCTTAAGACCAACGCAAATATGAAAATTGGAGCAAGACTATTCGAGCTTGTTCTATAGTAGCTAAAGTTATGAATTGTTAAGCAATGAGCAGTAATGAGCTCATATCTGAATTGCTACACCAAAATGTCAAGTATTGAGGCTTTCACAAGTGACTGACCTTCAAGCAAACTACCATATACTTATCAACAATTAAGGGTAAGCTTGAAGCGCTGAATAGTTGAAGTGAGCAATTAAGCTAAATAAGGTTTAAACCCCTACTATGCCATATAAGTATTCCAAAATTGGGCATCTCTTAAGCTATCCTCCAAGCAACTACCCCCCTCTAACTTAGCCGACTTATCAGATATAAATATAGTCAATGAATTGCTTAGTAAACCATATGTGCCGATGAGTATAGAATACAATTGTATTCAAACTTTACATATGCACAAGTGCCATACCGTATTGTGCGTGTGCCAAATACTGTTATGTATGTCGAGCTGTAAGTGAATGCATTATCCTGTCCCAAGCTACAACGATGTGTTTGAGCAATTCCTTACCGACCTAAAAGTCGCTTACTCAAGCTTTATAGCATTACTAGCCTATGTTATCCATTAGCCATCACACTGTACTAGACAATTAACTATATGACAAACTAAGCAAGTCTAAGCCAAATGCTAAGCATTTTAGGCCAAGTTCTGTCTTGCATTAGGCTCTAAGTTCATGCCAAGCCCTTAAGCTAAATCATTAGCCATCGAGCTATTTCTGTTAACCTACAATAATGGTTGAGATGCCAAGTTTTCTAAATCTTTCCAACTCGCTGAGTTCCTTTATTCACATCCACCAAGCTAATTAATCTTAGCTCCTAAATAGCAAAGTAACTCAAATTATTCACTAAAGTGTCGAGCCAAGCTAGTCTTCTAAGTAAGCACAACTATCAAGCCCTTTGTTTAAGTCATACCTAGCCGCTAAGCTATATTTAGCGAGCTCCCTTACCATAGTAATTCCTGAGCTCCACAAAAGGTTAAGCTATGAGCCATTCATCACGGAGCTAATCAGCGTGAATTTGAATAGCAAGTTGAAGCTTGTATACATTGAGCTCACAATTCCTTAGCAAGCTATTAGTAAAATATTTTAGTCTCTCTTCATCAAGTGTTGGAGTAAAGTCTAATCTCCAAGCGAAATCGTAGCCAAGCAACTTACATAAGCGAATCCATAAGCTCTAAGACGACATGAATGTAACATCAGCAAAGCTCCTTGGACAAGTTTTGTTTAAATGTCCATCCACAGCAATACTCGATTCGAGCACTAGACTAGCCAGTTCAACATGACAAAAACTTCCAATGTAGCTATCCGACCTAAGTTGAAGTAATCAATACTTATCAAGTGTTAAAACGTGTGTTGTCTTAACTGAGTACCAAGAGCAATTTCTTTGGACATGTTTATTCAAATGTTGATCTACATTTGAGCAAAGCTCTATAGTAGTTAGTTTAAGGAAAGCCCCATCCATGGACAACTTAATGTCAATCAAAGCCATCATGTATTGTTATTCAAAGTAACATATTAGTTACGACAAGACGGAAATGCCAAGCTAAGTTATCCATCAAAGCAATGCCAAGCTGTATAGGCAAACCTCACTAAGATAGTAGCGCCAAGTTGTTTTCCAATCTTCTAAGGCAATTGTCAAAATCCATTTGAGTTTCCTATGAAAAGAACCCGAGCTGACAAAATAATCTGATCAAACTGAATAACCACTCCATAGAGTAAGGAGGCGGAGTTTTTATGAGTAGTGGTAACAATGCTGAGAAGGACTAAACATCAATAGTCATAGCAATGTTGAACGAGATAAGGATTGAGCATTCCTAGCAACAATATTGCTCAAGCTTTAAGTTGAGTAGTTACATGACAACAATTTATCTAAGACAAACATTACCAAGCTTCATACCCGTACATTAAGTCTAGCTTATGATAGATCCACAATGGTAAAGCGACTTACATAAGCTCTTTTAGTCGGCGTTCAAAATATCTCGGCACTCTATAGCCAAGCAATTTTCATGCCAAATTATTGTTGCCGAGCATTAAAGCAAAGTACTTCCATAGTTGAATGACAAAAGCTATTTACATGCTGAGCACTAACCTCTGTCCCTACAGTTTCAGGCGGTTACTCCTTTTGCTAATGCTTGCTAACTCAATACGTAAAGAGAAAAAGGAAATGTTAGATGGCAATTGGCACTAGAAGACAGTATATCCCCATAGTATTTGAAAAAAGAAACTCTTGATCCATTAGGGTGAGAACACATGATATCAACAAAGCATCAAAAGGAAGTGATAAAACATCATTCATAGAGCAATGCTCATTCACGTGATCGTACATCATCTTTCCAGGCTATGTTGGTGTTCTTTCTCTCCAATAAATCTAAGAACCTTTAGCTTTAGAGTGAAATTCACTATCTTTGAAACCCAACCACCAATCACATTAAGAAGACACAAGAGCAAAAATGGTTCAAATGAATTCAAAGAAACTTTCAAATAGCTCAGCAATGTTATGGCTTCCAAGGTCTTTCCTAATCTCATCTTATCCTTGAGAAAAACATTGATGCCTTGATCATTTTTTCTATCGAGCTACAAAACTCTATCCACCTGGTTTTAAGGTTGCAATAATATTGATGTTAGCAAAATTGATCGACCAAGAGTTGACTACACATGTATCATCACATGTAACTTAATCTATACCATTTATAGCCAAACTACTACTAGTAATTACCTACACATTGCCGATCCAACTTAACTTCACCACGAGCACAAGAGCTCCGACCTCGTCGAACCTATTCGGCAAGTTGAATAAAGCTACAGTAAGTAAATAACACTAAGTTACGATTCCCTACATCCAAGCTTGAGAAATATCAGCTATAAGAGCAGAGGCTTCATGAACATGTTAGAGAGTTAACAACACTACACTTGCACTAGCAATATACACATGTTGAGAAGAACTCTAACCCCCGTTGAGCACAACATAAGTTAATCCATGATGTGACAAAGTACACTCTGGAAACAAAAGGCCGAACTCTAAATATGCCAAATGGCTACAATAGGTGCTGAAGCTCTTTAATACTCAAAACCATGATAGAGCAGCTAACATAAATATGAGCATGACTCATAGTTATGAGCAAAACACTAAAGAACCCAACTCTTATGAATTTTGAAGGCTCCCTTAAGAGTGACAAGAATGGTAGCCCTAAAGTCCTAATAAGAAGACAACGAGCCACCTAGAAACTCTAAGCCATCAATTGGCAATGAGCACTATACCTTAAGTTTAATAAATAAACAACAAGCTACTTCAAATCCCTAAGCCCCATAGTCTTATTCATTAATAGACTAGAGGCCAACTAGACTATTTTATGACTCTACTTAATACAGGTCATGCTCAACTTGGATGGCCCGAATGCTTCCCTAGCCACTTTGGCCATATTGGCCTCATCAAGCCTTTACACCTCTAAGCACTCTAACTTCTTCAGGCCTTTACCTCTTCAAGCGCTCTAGCTTCTTCAAGCCTTTACCTCTCCAATCTCTTTAAACCCTTACCTCTTCAGGAGCTCCAGCCTCTTCACGCCCTCGCCTCTTCAAGCGCTCACTTTTTCAAGCATACCCATATTTATAAGTGCTTTAGCTACTCTTGCCTTTGCTCCTTTAAGTTATCTAGCCTTTTTAGGTACTAGATTGCAAGCTTTTCTAAGGGTCTCACAAAATCAACCTCCCTAAATACTCTTTTCGCCAACTTTGTCATCAAAGAAAGTGAGGCCAAATGTTGATAGTAGTTTTAGTAAATGAACCAAAGGCCTAAATTGATCATATCAATATTTAAGCCCAATCTGATAATCTAGTATGGGCACAACTTCCATTTACCCGCTATAAATACCATTGAAGACCCCTAGGTAAGGAGACCTCTCTTTGATTTTCTCACTCTCATAATCACTCTACAATTACATTTACATGATTAGAGGATTGATTTAAGCATTGAAGTGACTGCATCGGAACACCCTTTGATACCCCCTATAGCCATTTTCTCATTTTATAGGTGTCTGTACACTAAGACAAAAATTACTTACCAATAATAAGCACATTCTCATTATATCTTATGTACAATATAATTTTTCAATGTATAGTACAATATAATTACGTTACGAAAATATTGTACAAATGTTTATTATCAAAATTTAAGTTGCTTCTAAATTTCAAATTCACATGTGTTAGTATGCATAATTGTTATATAGAGAAGGAGAAAAATGAAACTGCTCAAGAATAGGGGAAATTTAAAAGAAAAAAAAAAAGAATAGGTTACGGGCTACTGAATTGGCTCATGAACTGGCGAACCTGTTAAACCAATCTAAAATCGACCTTGACCGGGTTAATCATGGTTCACCAACCCCTATGCTTATGACCTGTCGAATTCGAACCAATTTAAATCCAAGTTTAACCAAACTCCAAGTCTATCATAACCTACACTAGTACCTTTTGGAACCATGGCCAAATGTATGCCCATTGAAATGTATGGTTTGGTGGTGTTTAGATAGAATCTATAAACTTTTGCAGCTTTCTTATTAATTTTTTTGTTAAAAATAATATAAATATTCATATGCAACATCACGATATATTCAAATTAAATGTTAATATCAACTTTAAAATTTTTTTATTATAAACAATGCAAACATAGTGAATTTCAATATAAAAAGCATAAAATATAATATAAATAAATTAAGTTTTAGAAATATGATATAAAATTTATGTTATAAGTAAAGCCAACTTGGTTAGATTTTCTTCTTTCTTCTTTCTTCTTCTTCTTTTTCTTTTTTTTCTGTATTTGTGAAATTTAATTATATTTATTAGTGTTATTTTACAAGTGAACTATACAATATTGAAAAATCATAAATACCGTATGACGTAAAACTTGTATCGTATATAGTATAGCTACAATCAGATTCCAAGGTAGGTATCAAATCATATTATAAACGCATCCTACAGTGTAAATTTAAAAAATTTGAAACTAAAATCTATTTAAGGAGACATAATACCCATCTTGAAACGTGTTCAACAATATAAGATACAAGGTATGATCCAAGAGATTTCAATATTCAACCCTAAGAATAACCACTGAAATGTGTCAAAAAAACAAAATTGGTCAGTAGTTTTTGGTTAATTCAATGGTTCTTCTATTAAGAGACTTATGTTGAGACCATGATACATATGAGAAAATATTAGTAGAGTCATAGATACAAAGCCACATGAATGGCAAGTATGAAAACTACATTTTTACGATCAAAAAGTTTTATTCAATAAAATTTTTTACTTTATTACTATAACTTTATGCAACATATAACTCACATATTAAGATTTTGTTTATAGAATTCACGGGGTAATTATAATATAGTAATATTAATATTAATCTTCCAATAAAATGATTAGTTTATAATCTATTTTTTAACTTGTGATATTATTGAAAAAAAAAATTCACTATACATAAAAATAATTTCTTTCTCATGTTCATAGAATTCACTATTCATTGTATCACAATGTATAAATTCTAAACTTTTTGTTCACCGAAAGAAAAGATAAATAAATCTGAACTCTCTCTTTCTTTTTTTTTTTTTTTTTCCTTACTAATTTATTCACATTTTTTGCTGCTTGGGCTTGGTAAATCCTGAGACGTAGGACTTATTTGAGAGAAGAAACAAATCGCAATTCTCTCTCTCTCTCTCATGTCCTGCGGCCGACTGAAAATGTCGTGCATAACAGAAGCCTGTGCCTGCAATAAAGCTGCTTACGCCCCCTGCACATATACGCTTCTTCAGAAACATTTCTCACTATTCCTCTTTGCCACACCACACTACGCATCTCTCTCTCTCTCTCTCTCTCTCTCCGTAAATAAATAAACCCCCCCCCACCCCTCACCTCCTTAGTCTCCACCCACTCTCAGAACACATCCTCTACAACACAACACATCAACACACAAAATCATATTACACCCAACCCCAAAGACCCAACATTTACACATACAGGGAGCCTGACTGAGTCACCATTTATATACATATACTGAACTATAGCAAAAAAACAAAAAAAAGTTTCACCGATTATTCTACTCACTAAAAGACGCTGACCCAGGAAAAAAAAAAAAAAACGAAAAAGAAAAAGAAATGCCCCAGGAAGCAACTGACCGGAAACCACCCAAGCACCATCAGGGCACAGCGGCGCCACCGCCACCGGAGCAAGAGCACCTTCCTTGCCCGCGTTGTGACTCCACCAACACTAAATTCTGCTACTACAACAACTACAACTCGTCACAGCCCCGCCACTTTTGCAAGTCGTGCCGCCGATACTGGACCCATGGCGGCACTCTCCGTGACATCCCCGTCGGCGGTGGCAGCCGGAAGAATGCTAAGCGGTCCCGCACCTCTGCTGCTGGAACGGACATCCAACATCCACTCCCTGCCACCCCGGTTATTTTTCCAGTTCCGTCCACCGTATACAGCGGAGGACCGCCATGCGGTGGTAGCGAAGGGAAGGGGAGCTTGGGGCTGTGTGGTAGTTTTACTTCCTTGCTAAATAGTAATGGGCCTGGGTTTCTGGCGCTTAGTGGTTTCGGTCTTGGGGTTGGGCCGGCATTTGATGACGTGGCGTTTGGGCTCGGGAAAGGAAGTGGGACAGTGTGGCCATTTCCGGGGATTGGAGAAGGTGGCGCTGCACCCGTAAGCGGTGGTGGTTCTGTGGGGTTGGGGAGCCCGTGGCAGTTTGAGTGTGGTGATCAAGGTGGGCTTATTCCCGGGGATTGCTTTACATGGTCGGATCTTGCTATTTCAACACCTGGAAATGGTCTTAAATAAAATTTTTTTTTCCTCTTTCACATGTTTTTATATGTTTCCTTTTTGTTTTTGTTTTTGTTTTATTTTTTTTTCCTTCTCTTTTTGTGGTGGTGGTGATTATGTTGGATTATGGATTAAAAATTTTCAGTTTCCTACGTACTCAAGACAGTTGACAACTATGATCAAATTTTTATTCTCCCTGTCTATGTAATTGCATAGTTAATGTATCGCGTTTGGATCGTTTCATATAGGTACATATTTATTTGCCTTTTTTCTGTTCTCTCTCTCTCTTTATATACATATATATATATATATGAATGTTGTGCATTTGCTCATTCCCCAAGTGGAAATAGCTCGAAATGGTGAAATCTGGGGAGAAAAAAAAAAAAAAAAGAAACAAGGAAAGAAAGGATATACTATATGTTTAATATGATCTGAACGATCCAGCCTTAATAGATTTTCAATTAGATGCGAAGTCTTATGATTCCGAGGATTCTTGTCTGGTATAACCTAGTCCAGAAGGGTATTATTAAAATGGTGATTGAATTCTTGAGCTAATTGTATGCTTCTCCGCAGAATGCATTTGATCAAAGTGCCATTTCCAATTTGAGTTCCATAAATAAGTGATCTTGAAGCTTGAGATACCACATCCAACAATTAAATGAGGTTTCCTTTCCTTTCCCATTCAAACGATTGCATTTCATTACATAATATAGCATCACGATATTTAAAGCTGGGTTTACAATACTTGAAATCATCAAATATGAGTTGCTCAAGAGAAGATGTGGGTGCAAACTCCAGTCAACACGGCACACTCTCTATCAAGTAGCAGGCCATGCAAAATCAGACACTGTTGATCATCTTTGTTGAATATGCCCCCATGTCGATGGCCAATCAATCCTGTAATACTACACACGCCCTTCCTCGAGGATCCGTGGCCACAAACGATAGCCTAACCATTGTAGTCCCTCAATTAGTATCAAAATCCACATTAATTGTGATATTATACGACTCTGGTGCTGACGATCTTACTAGAACTCCATCTCAATTGACATTTCTGTTCATGTTTGATATTTAATGGAGAACCATGCATGCAGATCATCGATCATTGAAGTGCATATAAGCATGACGATGGACGGTGGAGCTTAAAATCTGGCATCGAAAGTATTTTTACACAATAATCGAGTCTTCCGTTCTTTCCAGCTCTAGCTCTACACAGACTAGCTAATAAGCCATGTACAACTGCTATCTTTTCTCTGGACCAAGTTCATGTTCATTTAATGGCATCATTTAGTTTAGAGCTCTCAACCCAAAAATGATGCTTGCAGAAGAGTGCTTTTAATGCGCAAACCCCAATTTTTCCTTTTAAGATGCCACCACCATCACTATCTACTGCTTTCTATTGTGAGAGAGCGTATGCCACTGCGATAAGATAATTACGATGGAGAATAGGTGATACGTTTTAATCTTTCCAAAATGGGATTACGTGGCATGCATCTTTATACTCACAACACAACAGCATTATTACTAGCACTAGTAACCTAATATAATCAAATCGAAACCCGACTAAGCGGCCCAAAGCTGGTGTCTAAGCTGGGCCTGCCATGTTACAACTTTGATACCAAAATGATCTATCTCATTTTGCGATATCAGTTATACTCAAAATATAAGTGATAATTCAATATATTTTGTAGCACCCCAGGAACAAATCTCAAACCCAAATCGTCAAACTGCCTGCTTTCTTAACCAAAATTCCTCTCGGCCTCACCTTGGTAATCAGTTTGTCAAACAAAGTTAGAAGAAGTAGATATTGAATAACTTCATATTCACAATTGCCATGACGCTCTCACAAAATGTAAGAGTGGAATCTCCTTTTTGGACACACTTCCTTCATCAACTATATCCTCCTTCTCATTCATGTGCTCTATGTTGAGCCCAATTTTTTTTCGAGTTTACATAAATCAATTTTCTTTAAACCGATCAATATTAAACTCTATTTATTTAATACTAACCTTTGATTGAGGTTAAAAAAAAAAATCGATTCTTTTAACTTTGAAAATATTTTGAAATCGCCACCTAACTAAAATCGAGAAAAAGAATTAAGTTATAACCAATTAGATAGATTAGTTATAATTTAACTACTGGTCTTTCACTAAAACTAATTTTTTAAACAATTTTTTTTTTAACTAGAGAAACGGGTCCAAGGATTAAGATTTTTAAACCCTTACGAATATCATTAACTTTCCAATTTTAAATCTAATCCCTTAAAATCACCTTTCTATAACTATTCTAAAAAAACGAAATTTAATCATCAATTAATAAATTTGAACAATTTAAACAAAAGTAAAAAATAAATCTTTTTGTTTGTTATGATCATCTCATATGTGCCTACGTACTCACTATTTAGGATTAAATATACGTAGTTCTTTTTTTAAAACTTTAGGTGGGTGAGTTAGTTTTAACTTCTGAAAACCGATTAAATTTATATTTTAAATTGATTTAGGTTTATTTAAGGAAATTCTAAAGGGCCTTAAATTTAGGGTATTTTTATTATTATTTTAGAAAAATTCTAAAGTAACCCTAATTTGGAAAATAATTAATTATTCTTTTCTGTTTGGAAAAAATAGTTTTTCTAAGTGATAAAAAGATTTCTCTAATTTTTATTATCTTTCATCTACTTATTATTATTACCATTTTTTCGCTTTTTTATAATATTCATTACTTATTATTATTTTATTTTATTTATCAAAAATAGACTCTCTTTTTTTTTTACTTTTTCCTTTCTTCTTTTTTTTTGTTCTCTTTTTCTCTTCCTTTTTTCTCTTTTTTTTTTTATTTTTCTTTTTCTTTTTGTTACAAATTACAAAAATAAATAAAAAATACAAAATACAAAATAACTAAAACAACTAAATAAGAGAAAGGGTCGAACTTGAGTCTTCTACACGGGTCAGCCTTCTAGAGCGAGTTGGAGCACGAGTCGGGTTTGGAGCTCAAATTTAGGTTGTAGTTAAAGAAGAAGCGCAGCGGCTTGCAAGGGGCAATTCTAACCGTTCCAAGCTCCTAATCAACTAGGGAAGTCGGTTTTCGTAGCTATTATATTGGGTTTGTGGGGGGTAGGCGAAGTGCCTCAACGTAGGGTAATTATTTTGGTGGTTCCCAAGAACGGTAGTCAGCGATGATTGAAGGTGCGTTAGGGTAATGGTGGCTGTAGCTTGAAAGAGGGCTATGACTTAAGTTGTGGACCACCACGAAGTTAATCGTAGTAGTGGTTTTAAATGACAATGTATAGAGAGAGAGATTTGAAGAGAGAGAAAGTGAGAGGAAGAGAGAGATCGAGAGGGAGAAATTATGTTCTCATGTCAAACAAGGATGGGAGGGTCCAATTTATAGCCCCTCGAGCTCGTATGAGTTTGGAAAAGCTCGTTAATGGCTGAAATCCACCATTGAATATTGAAATTTTGACTTTTTGTGATTTTCCAAGCTTGATTCAAATAAGTGAATGGATGAATGAGAATGAGATTTTTATTTCAATTCGTAATATACTAAGTGTACTACATGATTTCACTATTAATTTAGTGAAATCGTGAAGTAAATAGGGTCAAAAATGACCCTAAACCGAGCACCTAAAGGAAGGAAAGGCTAAAATTCTACAAAAGAAAAGAGGAAGAAGAAGGTTGGAGGTGAAGCCGCATGTAGGGAACGTACCATACGTCCCTAAGCGTGTGTGCATTACACATGCGAGTTTGAAAAAAATTAGGGCACACTTGCTTAGTGCTTTGATCATGTTTGAAACAGGCCTTATTCAATAATTATATAAACTAGGTTTAGCCTGGAGGTCAAAAGTAATAACAAGTGTATGAATAGAAAAATTGGTAAGGATTCGTCTTGGTCCGTCAGAAGAGCGAGATTGAGTCCCAATGCCAATTTTAATGAAAAATTGATATGGATCGGCCTTGATCCGTCAGAAAAGTAAGGTTCTTTCCCGCTATCAATATAAGAAATAAGTTGGTATGGATCGATCTTGGTCCGTCAGAAGAGCAAGATTCTTTCCCGTTACCAACACAATTGTGCTTAAATAAGGTAAATTCAAAATACCTCTCAACAAAATCATGAATTAGGGGGATGATCAGAGGAAGAGTAGATGTAAAATGTGTTTGTTTTAGATTATGGTGCTTGGTGAGATGGAAGAGAGAATTGTATACACTTTAGTCAAATGGACAAAATTTTTATGACTCTTTCTCGATTGGCGAGATATTAAATCTAATTTTTAGTTTAAGAATCCTTAGTTAAATGGCTCGGTTAAACTTTGATTTTCATAAATTAACTAGTGAACTCTAGTATTAAGTATTGTTGGAGCATTCGAATATGGTCAGATGAAATTGGTTGACTTTATTATTGCAAGTTAGTTGAGAATGATTTTCTTACCTTTCTTTGGGTCAAGTGTATTCTTTCACCGATTTCTTAAACAGTGATAAATTTTGTTTAGCATTTCTTGTCCTAAAAGTTTTGTTTTGATTTATTTGCTTGAGGACAAGCAAATGCTCAAGTGTGGGGAAATTTGATAACTCTGATTTTAAATATATTTCATATGGTGATTTTATAGCATTTCCCTTATATTTTTGGTTTTCTTTAAAGAAATTGATACTTAATTGAGTAAAATATTGATTTCAGGGTTTAAACGCGTTCTAGGCTCGAAAATGAAAAAAATGAATCAAGTTTCACTCAATTCCGAGTTCAAACGAAGAAGTTATGAAGTTTTGAAGTTGTGCAAAAATTTTACCTTAATGCAGAAAGTTACACGACCTGGGGACACGGCCATGTACCAGGCCGTGTCTGGTGACGAAAATAAAATCCGTGTAATACACATATATAAGGAGATCTTAAGGTTTAAAAGGGGGAGAGACATTACAGAAATGAAGAGACACAAGAGACGAGAAGAGACTGGAGGAGAACATCAATCAAGAAGCAAGAACAATATCGATTTCAAGATTAGAGAGATTGTTCATCAAAACAAGAGGGGTTTTCATGTTTTATTTTATGTTTTTGATGGAACTCGTTTTTAGATTCGTTATGATAACTTAGAATTCGAGTATTTAGGATTATGGAACCTAGGGTTTCATGTAACCTTTGGATTAAATTATAATTTCAATAAAGTTTCTATCTTTTCTTGATTCAATTATGTTGTTTAATTGTTGATTGATAATTCTAGAATGTCAATATATGATATTATGCATGTTGATTGAAAAATTGCATGTGTAATTAGATCTAAGCATAATTGGAGAGAATTACATGTATACTTAGAGATAAGATACATGTTTCTTCCGGAAAGTTGATTGTTTGTATGGGAATTCATTATACATTAATGCAATTCTAAGTTATATTACTAAGTGAAGAGATTCCGGTAAATAATTTAGGATTAGGGTTAATATGCTTGAGAAAGATATTAGGTTTAATTGTGAATCCCTCCGATCAAGAATAATAGAAACCGAATTGAATATATTTTAAAAAAAGGTTACATGTTAAACACTAGGGGAAATAATTCCTAAATACATTATTGCATACTTGAAGTCGTTCATAGTTTTATTGCTTTCTAATTTGTTTAATTAAGTCTCATAAGTAGTTTAGTTGTTAATTTCAGTATTTTTAATTCATTCAACTCATTACAATTTTCAGGTTAGATAATAAAGCTAAAGTTAATATTAGTACTCAAAATCTCTGAGGGATTGACTCGAACTCACATCCACTATATTAAAATTGATAAGTGTGCTTACCTTGTATCAGCGACCAAGTTCATCATGGTTGGTGCCACTTAAACATTGAACGTATATTGCTCATAAAATGCCCTAGCCAGCTTTTCCCATGTTTTTACCTGATTCAGGTCCAATTGGGCATACTAAGTTAAAGCAGGGCCAGTTAGGCTGTCTTGAAAAGTTTAGACCATGAGTTAGTGATATTGCATATATTTTCCTATCTTTCATACATATAGCCTGGCGTATAGCTTAGGGCACCCAGTTCCATTGTACTTCTCAAAGTCAAGTACTTTAAATTTCTTTGAGAAGCTTTCATAGTCATAAGCAAAGAAGTCTGTTATACCAGTTTGCTCAAATCCGTCATACCCTTCAAGCATTTTCATCTCCTTAGTGATATGTTGGGTCAATTGCCTCTCAAGCTCTTTCAATCTATCTCGATTAGCTTCAGGCTTTAGGTTGATTGGAAACAAGTAAGTGTTTGGCTCGAAAGTTGCATTGACCTTTAGATAGACTCCTTCTATCTCAAAGGCTTGGTTGACTTTGGTATAAGCTTCCTCTGCTTCAAGGGGTAAGGCTTCAGCATTCTTTCTGTATCAAGCTTTAGAGTTTTCTTCATTTAATAGAGCTATAGACCTGATAAGGCAATGCTATCAACAAGAAAGCTCAGTTAATTTGTAATCTTCCCCATTGTTCGTTCCAAAGAGCGAAACCTCAACTCAGTGGGATCAACAATTTCGAGGTTGACACTACTGTTGTTAATGCTATCGTTTCCTTAACTAACCATTCTGGTTTAAGAGCAAGTTCAGATAGGACTTCTCTGGAAGGTTCGACACTTCGGAGCTATCTTAACGACCTGGTTTAAGATCACTTCTTAACAAGTTAGCACATGTATTTTAATTTTTAAACTTAGCAACCTGGTTTAAGATCACTTCTTAATAAGTTAGCACATGTATTTTAATTTTTAAAGATATGGGACTGAATAAAATGCAAGCATGTCACATAGATGAAAAGGAGGGGATTAACAATTAACTAAAAAAACGACAAGTTTATTTATTATTCTCTGACTCTTAAAGTTTTATTACATTAAAAGAAAATGCAAATTCATCTATACTAATCTTCTTTTCTTCTATGGGTCGAATGGCATTTTTCTTCTTTTGGTTACTAGGTTCAACGGCCACCATTTTTCCCTTCTTTTGACCATGCTCAGTTGCTTCCTCAAATTCTTGGATTCTCTTATGGGTCATCTTCAATTGGTGCTTCAAGGTATGTGATCTTTGCCTAGACTCCTGAAAGAGGTTTTCCCATGTCTTTTTCATCGTAGATGACTTCCACATGAGGTTACCATTTTAGAGTTGGGATTCATGGGGGAAGGTTAAAGGGCCTCTGGTGCTCAATACTATAGCATGCTTACCTATCTTGTGAAGTTGATTGTATAAATACTTTTTGGTGACCCAATGTTTATTTACTTCTTCTATGAACTCACTCAAATCAATGTTAGAGCTTATGGTCCTAATGTCCTACCAAGCCTTGATCTTGCAAAGCTTGGATAGCTTTTCTGTGGAGTGAGGCCTTTCGAAGTTAAGAGTGAATGGCTTTAATGAAGGCCTATTAACCATATCTTGAATGCCTCTAAACTACCTTACCATATTATTTGGATAATAACTTGTATACTAACTCATTATAATCAATGTTATGACATGATAATTTTTACAAACTAATATGACCTTAGTGTAATTGCTCCATCTAACGGTCTACAATATGTCTTCAACCCGAAAATCTTGTAGAACCTCTATCTAAAGAAGGGTAGGGATATCTTTTGTTAAGTTGATCTTATCAACGAAAGATTCAATAAGATCATTCTTATTGGAAAATGCACCCCTTATCAAGTCTAACCTGAAGCATTTGATGTGACTAACAAACCATACCATTAACAGTACCTTGCTTGACCTAAGATTTCCACATTCTCTTTTCTTAAGGAAATCAAGGTTCTTTACTTGTTCAGCTAGTAGGGCAGGAATATAAGACTTCCCTTCCTAAAACTAAGCCATTAATTCTGCCATATTAAAGTGTATAAGAAAATATCTGCTTGAAAATAGGATGGTGGCAAATACTGTTAATATATAGACCTTGATTCGATTTTCCCTCTAACTACCAAGAAATAGCTATCTATTAGAGCTAGGTTCAATCTAGAACCAATGGATTAGATCCCACATCTTGATAGCGTACTTATTGCAATCATTTAGGGCTTCATTTATCTCAAACTTATGAATCCCCAAGAATTTTGAAAAAATGTAGGTTAGGCCAAAGTTAAGCTCTGGAACGTATATTAGTGAGAGTATAGGCCTAATCTTATTGGTAATGAACTCTTGTTCTCTTAAGTTGAAGGCTTGAAATCATTGATTAAGTATGGGCTTTGAGTTTATGGGATTATGGACATGAATCTCTTTAGCGAAGACCTTAACATTGGATGAGTTGGCCATTTCTAAAAGATTACAAGGAAAACACAAAATACAAAGAGAAGAACATTTACATCAAAAGAAATTACAAAAGATTTCCTATGTACATCAATTATAGGAAAAATAAAGGGAAAGAAACTCTGGGTTTGTCGTTTTTTCTTCTTCTCTTTTATAACAATGCCGCCTTGTTAGCTATTCACCAACCTTGAAAAATACATGCAAGAAAGATGGGTTATATAAGTCCTTAAACTCTATGACCTCATACGTTTATGAAAAATGGTTCCTTGGTCACATTGAAGTTTAAGTAGGGTAGCCCAATCGGCTCCAAGCAGTGGTTGCGTCGTTATTCCCGGAAATTATACAATAGCTCCCTACCCTAAAGTTCTAAGACGGCCTAGGTTCAACCATGTCTATCGTGCATTTATGCCCTTCCCCCCCACCCCCACCTACCCCAGTGGGAATCAACCTCTAACCACATCCAAGCCAAGGCCTATTAATGCTTGCTGAGGCTAAACTGCTGCTAGAAGGATGAGATGAAGGAAGATAAACACTCAACATCAGGTCTATCGTTAGCTGAAGTATCGAAAGATCACTCAACCAAGTAATCGGAACCAAAGAACCACTTGGCACATTAGAGAGAGACTCGTACCGACTAATTCTATGACTCGACAATTGTAGGCCGACCCCTCTAGTGTCTCAACCGAGATACGCAAGAGTTAGGGACTCCTTCTCAAACCCAGACATCCAACTGTCGACCCCATTCAATTCAGATATTACTCCTCCTAAGACATGTCGAGTCATTGCATGTTGAGTCTTATAAAATGCACAGTTTTGTATTCTTGTATATGTTTTCCTTCATTTTATTTATGAGCCCAATTCTTTAAGGTTTATGACTTTATACATTATTTACAGTTTTGTCACTAAGGTTTAGGACTTACTATAAATAACAACATTTGTACATATACAAGCATATAGAGAGTGATAGCTATACAAAATATATATATATATATATATATATATAGGGAGTGAAACTTTCCTCTTTCGAGCAAGGCTATACTTGAGTTAGCATTGGTCAAATTATCAAGTGTTGATCATACTCTTTAATCGTTCTCGTGTTCTTATCAATCTTATCTTTAGATTGTAGTGAACCCCTTCATTTGAACCGGTTAGTGAGTTGTATCTATCCTTCATTTGAAACCCCGAGCAATATTTAAAGTTTGTGAGTCATATCAAACTCTATTTCAAGCTCAAACCGTTAAACATGTTTGTATCTTGGTGAGTTATATCCATTCATATTCACCATCAAAACCTTCATGTTCTTTGTACCCGTTCTCTTTTGAATGCCCATTACTATTCTTTCATTCCAGACCTGCTGCCATTTCTTTCTTATCTCGATCCCATATCACCACCACCCCTTCCCCAACAAACAGTTACATAATTAAAACTAAACCTGCAAAAAACGTTAGTATAGTTATGGTACAAATAATAATAAATGAATAACTAAATAAATTGTACTTTAGTAAGGTATTTTTTAGAGATTAATTTTCAATTTTTGAAAGTTGAATGGTTAACCCTCTTAACGTCCCCAGTAGAGTCGCTAAGCTGTCGAGTCTGTTTTTTTTTTTATGTTTATAAATTAGTCTTCTTCAAACTAATTAATATTAAACCCCACCCGTTTAATACTAACCCTCGACTATGGTTTAAAGAAAGCTGGTTCTTTTAACTTTAAAAATATTTTGAAATCACCACCCGACAAAAATCAAGAAAAAGAGTTAAATTATAACCAATTAGGTAGAATGGTTATAAATTAATTACTGATCTTTTGAAAAAACCAATTTTTAAAATGATTTTCTTTTTTTGTTAAACTAGAGAAACCAGCTTAGGGGTTAAGATTTTTAAACCTTTGTAGATACCATTAACTTTCCAATTTTAGATCTAATCCTTTAAAATCACCTTTCAATAACTATTCTAAAAAAAATATATGAAATTTAATCATTGATTAACAAATTTGAACAATTTAAACTAAAGTTGAAAATGAGTTTTTTCGTTTTTTACCATTGTCCCATAGGTGTCTATGTACTCGTTATTCAAGATCCAACGTACACAGTTCTTTTATTGAAAACTTTAGGTAGGTAAGTTGATTTTAACTTCCAAAAACCAATTGGATTGACATTTTAAATTGATTCAAGTTTATTTAAAGAAATTCTAAAGGGCCCTAAATTTGGAGTTTTTTTATTATTATTTTCGAAAAATTCTAATGTAACCCTAATTTGGAAAATGGTTAATTATTCTTATTTGTTTGCAAAAAAATAGTTTTTCTAAGTGATAAAAAGATTTCTCTAATTTTTATTATCTTTCATCTACTTATTATTATTACCTTTTTTTATATTATTTATTACTTATTATTATTTTATTTTATTTATCAAAAATAAACTTATAATTTTTTTTTTTTGCCTTTTCCTTTCTCCTTTTTTTCTTGTTTTCTTTTTCTCTTTTCTTGTTACAAATTACAAAAATAAAAAAATACAAAATAAATAAAACAACTAAATAAGAGAAAAGGCTAGACCTGAGTCTTCTATAGGGTTGACCTTTTGCAGTAGGTTAGAGTATGGGTTAGGTCTGGAGTGCAGATCTAGGTCGTAGTTGAAGAAGAAGCACAGTGGCTCACAAGGGGCAATTCTAACCTTTCCAAGCTTCCAATCAATCGGGGAAGTAAATTTTTGTGGCTATTGTATTAGGTTTGTGGGGGGTAGGCCAAGTACCTTAGCATGGGGTGGTTGTTTTGGTGGTTCCCAAGAGTGGTGGTTAGTAGTGGTTAAGGGTACGTTAAGATGGTGGTGGCTACAGCTTAAAAGAAGGCTAAGACTTAGGTTGTAGACCACTACAAAGTCGATTGTAGACTACCACAAGTGGTTTTGGATGAAGATGCGTAGAGAGAGAGAGAGAGTCAGACAAAGAGAGAAAAGATCGTGAAGAGAGAGATCAAGAGGAAGAGATGATGTTCTCATGTCAAACAAGGATGAGAGGGTCCAATTTATAGCCTCCCAAGCTCACACGAGCTTAAAAAGCTCATTAATGGCCGAAATTCACCATTAATGTCTTATGTTGAAAATTTGACTTTTGTGATTTTCCCAACTTGATTTAAGTAAGTGAAAGGATAAATGAGGACAAGATTTTTATTTCAATTCATATTATGCTAAGTGTACTATACGATTTCACCATTAATTTGGTGAAATCGTATAGTAAATGAGGTAAAAAATGACCCTAAACCAAGCACCTAAAGGAGGGAAGGGCTAAAATTGTAAAAAGAAAAGAGGAAGAAGAAGGTTAGGGGGTGAGGCCACGTACGAGGCACGTGCCACGTACCCCTATGCACGCGTTTGAAAAAAAAATGAGGTGCACCAAGTGTGCCCCCTGCTTGATGCTCTGGTCATGTTTGAAGCAAGGCCTTGGGCCCTGTTCAATAATCATGTGGACTAGGTTTAGCTTGGTCCAACCCACATACACTTTTTAAAAAAATACTAAAAAAAAAAACATTTTATGCCTACTAAGATTTGAACCCCTGATCTCTAAGTCAAACCCAAATATTTATCCATTAAGTCGTTAACCTATACTTTGTTCATACGTACAATGACAAGGTTAGCCTAAGCTAAATTCAACTAAAGTCAATCTAAACTAGATTTAAATCTAAACCCAAGCCCAACAACCTTCTCTTTATTTTTATCTAAATTAGAAAAAAAAATATATTCTATTATACTATAAAAAATTATTATTTATCTATATTTCCCAAATTCTCTGTTTTTTCTATTTTTTATGACTTTTCTTCTTCTTTTTTTTTGTATTTCTTATTTTTTGGATTTCCTTAAATTTTCTATTTTTATTTTTTTCTAAATTGTCTCTTTTTTTTTGTATTTTTCCAAATTTCTAATTTTTTTATATTTTCCTAAATTAGGACCCATTACCTTATCCTAAAAATTTTAAAAAAATATAAAAGGGACAAAAATGGGGTATCTACACTCTACTACCTCTAAATTTCCAATATCAAGTCCAAAACCTTCATTAATATCAAATATAGGTTCCTTAGTGATCTCTTTGTAAGCAACCCCTTCTAGAATTCCCTCTACAACTAAATACTTGCATTTGTGTTCCTCCAATTTTTTGCCTAATTAGCTTTATGTTCTTTTACCTTCCTTTCAGCTCACTTCCTTTGTACTCCTTCTCTTATTATAATTAAGTCTACCTATACCTAATCCTTTATACTCCTTCTCTTACAGACAATCGCCTTTCGTCAAACCTTTACTTTGATACTATGATGATATGCACAAATCCCAATGTTGAAATAGAGTTACAATCTTTGTCTTGTCACACAACAATAATAAAGTTCAAATCTTTTTTTTTAGCTAATTTATGGGTTTATTTGAATAAAAGAAAATCTTTATGTTGTTTATGAATTTTTGTGTTTTGAAACAAAAAAATGAAAAGGATAACGAACAATTTACAAATTGGATATGACACAAAAATTCCTAAATAGTACTAGACCTTTAATCAATTTTATAATCGACACAGCTCACGATAAAAAAGAAAAAAAAAAGTTGTATGCACCATAATCTCACGAGAGATTAATAAATACGAAGTTCACTATAATTAATTAATTTCTTGATTTATAACAACTAAGGGTAAATTCAAGAGAAATCTATCTCAATAAAATCACTCATAAAGGGAAAGGTTTCACAGTAATGCTCTACTCACTTTTAAGAAGCAAAGATCTCAAGTAATGCTCTACTTACTCTTGGGGATTAGGGAGATAAAGAAGGTAGCCAATGAAGTAAGAGTGGGTGTTAGCCTAGGCTCTAGGAAGTGCTCCTTCTTCTATGGAGGTTAATATGTGTTTGGCTTTAAAAGGTTCAACTGACCTAAAGTGGTCAAGACTTGAATCTTGGTAAGGTTTCCCATTTCTTCTAGGAGGACAGGAGAAGATTGTATTTCTTGGCTTTTAATTTTAGTCCACTCAAGGACCTTGCATCCCAACATTAGGTCAAAGGTTAAGGCTTCTGGGGAACTTAGCTCTTGTGAGATTAGCGTCATTAGGGCAAGTTTCTTGCTTAGCATGCTTAGTAATCCTAACTACCGCTTTTAAGGAATGTAAAATGCGATCGCAAGAATTGTGGAAACTAGTAAAAGTATAGTATAATGCTACAAGATTTTCCATGACATACTTTGTCAGGCTTCTCTTGCCATTATTGGGCCCCTTAGCCATAGGAGTGCTCTTGTAATCGCAACAACATTAGGGTTGCTCTTTCTTTCTTATTGTTGTAAAAAAATTGACATATGTACTATATGCTTTAAGGTCCGTATCTCCAAAGGGTGCTCAAGCCATACATGTTGTAGATGATGGCAATGGCGTAACTTTGCACAGTTACCAATATTGCCTATAAGTGAGCTTTATAATGGGGAATGTCAGAAGTCATTTCCTTATCAAAAGCACAATTGTGGTCCTATGCAAGTTGTGTTTGTGATCTTACGCTATTGATAATGATAACAGTAGCATTCTATTTCATTCTACAACCAATATGTGCATGGAGACTTCCTTTCACTATGGGTGCATTCTTATGCTATTAAGGAGCTTAATGTAGTAGCCTTTTTTATAGTTTATTTTTGTTATTTGCTAATGGGATTAGCTTTGTTTTTCTTACTCGTGTCCTACTTTGGATCAACCTCAAAGAGAAATTTGAATGTTTTTTAAGTGTGTTGATATTGCTAATGAAAGATTCATTATGCAGACAACACAAAATATTCACCTTAAACCCTTGTTAGTAAGGTCCTTCGATGGATCCAAATCATAGATTAAGCTAATGGGCCTACGATCTACTTAGATGGGTCTTACTAGGTGTCCCTACATAGTGATACATAGCTAAGTGGTCTCTAAAAGTTGCTCGATGTAGTTACTCCAATGCCAAAGTCAATCCATAGGTAAATTTAAAGCTTAAGGCAAGAGAGAGGAGTATATTGGCTATCGGAAACAATATCAACTTCCTCCATACAAGGAAACTCTCTTCCTATATAGAGAGAAGTTGAGACTTTTATAAGTGAAGAGCTAACAAGTAGGAGGCTTAAGGTCTACCATCTTGGGAGGTTCCCCAAGATAATGGGAAACCTGAATAAGGGCTTAGGTGTTGAGGTGGTCCCTCTAGCCTTGTACCTATCTTTTCATATTTTAAGCTTTAGGGATGCCATACAACCTTTTGACCTTAATGCATATCGAAGGTCGTGTGATTGGGATTGTGTCTAGTTTCCTACTATGGTGCTAAATTGCTTTGCCTGAGCTTTACAAAGGCCTATGGCAAGCGAGCTCTCTTAAGGCCTTTTGTTAGGCTATGTTTGGGCCTTCGATCCAAGCCCAAAAATCTACTATCAATAAAAATGATATTATGAAAGAAGAAATAGAAATGTTAAAAAACAAAATTGATGAGCTTTCAAATTCCATCAAAAACACTTTTCAAAAATTTAATGAAAGCAAAGAGAAACTTAATAATCTAATCTCGAATTAGAAAAATGAGTGGTTGTAAAATAGGCTTGGTATTGAAAATAATAAATTTTCTAGTTCTCAAGGATAAATCAATTTCATTTAAGTTAATGAAACTAATGTGGAAATAAAAGAACCTAAAAATTGAACAGGTAATGAATAGTAGCTCAAGTGCACAACCACTAAAATAAAAAAAATTTATGGCTTTGCAAGGAAAAGGTAAAATTATCTAAAGTCTTATACATGTTTCTTTTGTAATAAATTTGGTCATATTGAAAAATATCATTTTTACAAGAATAACAAGCTCACTATTGATCAGGGAAATAAAAGTAATATTGTGAGATTAAATTACAAAGGACCTAAATTTAAACGCGTTCCAAAAAGTAGATAATCTTTTTTAATTTTCATAAGTTTATGAGCAAGAGCTTAATTGGAGGTTATTCTCAATCAATAAAAGCCTCACGTTAACAAAGGGAAATTTATAGTTTGGTATAATCCTCTTAAACCATATATTTATAATTTTTGTCAACCTATGATAGCTTGTTGTTTATATAAATTTAATTGAAGTCCAAATATTTTTAATTGATATCATATTTTGAACTAGAACATATCTTTTAAAAAGATAAATTGAAAAAATGAGATGTGCAAAAAGGTTGTTTCCAAAAATAGGGGAAATTAATGTTTCATATTTAAAAAACTATTGATTGTGCCTTTATGTAAGTTAAGTACTTAATGTTTTGATATAATAAATATTTACATAGTATTATAAAAAAAGAAAAACTAATACTTTTTATATTGCTTGTCCATTGTCGTAAGAATCATAATATGTTTTTGTGCTAAGATATGGTGAAATGAGAAACAATATTTGAAGGAAACTATAATCAATTTCTTAAAAGAGATTTAATGCTACCCATATAATGTACTATGTGAGTTAGAGTGACTATAATTATGATATATATATATAACCATTATAATATTTCATAATTATTTAGAAAGTATCAATAAATTTTTTGCAAGATTTTTATAAAACCTAAAAATAAAAGAGAAAATAAAGTAAGAAAATAAAAAGAAAAGAAAAAAAATATAAGCAATACTATGGTTAAGGGCAAGTCTGGTATTAGCGATCATAACAAAGGGTATTATTGGAATGGGAAAAGTTTAGCAAACCTTAGGTATATAAAGGGTCGCTAAGGTTTTTGGAAATCCTTTTCACTTCTTTTTCTACACGTGTAACAGCTGCCTCCTAGGTTTTGTGTGCATTCTTGAAGCTACAAAGTGAGAACAATAAAGTTTAGGCATTTTCAAGTTAAAGCATCAAAGGTAAAGCTATTACTATGTCTTTTAATGTATTTTTCTTGTGAATACTTATCGAGATACCCCCTTTTTCACATAGGATAGCCCTACTATGAATTTGAGAAGCCTCTTTAGGTGTCATATAGCAAATCTTTGATAGTATAAGTGTGATTAGAGGCAAGTTACTATAAGGTAAGGTGGTGTGTATTGTTTTTATTAAGTTTCTAATAAATAAAAAAACTCTTAAAGAATCTCGTTTTTCCACATAGGGCAATGTGAAAAACAACCTTAGGTCAATCCTCCGCATATCTTATGTCGTGTTAGCAATGATGGACATTAGGTACGTTTCTGTTCTTGCATTCCTTGTTCATTGCATTTCAACAGGTTATGTTTTGATTATAAGATTGGGATGAGAAGTTGTTTGTAAGGGTAAGTTGTCTTAAGTTTTAAATTGGTGTGGTGATGTTGTTCTATTAGGGTTTTTATTTAGAAGTGTCGATTTTCAAAGCGACGAAGGGTGAGGCAATAAGCAAGGGATGTTCACATTGCTACAATTTGCTGAATTCTATATATTACAATAAGTGCCCGAACGCCATCCTCTTTAGCATCCAAAAGCTAGGATTAAGACCATGCTCTTTCGAGTATGGCATTTGGATGCTAAATAAGCTAGCATCTGGATGCCCAACCCTATTTCTTGCAGTAGTGTTTATGATTTTTGAGTTTTTTCTTTTTTGATGTTGTTTATCAATCCTATACCCTTTCTTAAACCTTTCCAAACACAAATCACTCAAATTAGTCTAAAAATAGGTTTAACTTATTAGTGACCCTAGGTTTCATTTAAAGTTCTTAAGAAAACTTAAGTTGGTTGAGTTGTTCTGTTAAATAATATCATTAGTTGGTTATGAATCTGGGTAGGTGTGGTGTTTCTCTTGCAAACGGGTTGTGAGGCACTTGTGCTAATGCTACAGTCAGGTACGGGGTTTGTGTATTGATTATGAATGCCTAGTATTGGAATGTAAATGAACTTAATGAAAACTCAGCTTAAATAAGTGTGTTGCTTATACTTGGATGGACCTAAGGGACAAGAACCTTAGGGTGGTATCCCAATGATTCTTGCACAATGGTGTCCTGATTAGAGTCACACTTAAAAATGATCCAAATAGATTTAGATTGTTATATGGAGACTTGGTTCTTAGTCATCAGAATGTTAGGGGAAACCCAACACCGATATCTATATGTATTATATATATATTGTGTGCTAAAGTCAAAAGTTACTCTAAGTTCCGGAATGTCAGAATTGTGGTTTGACAAACTTAAATAAAGATAATAAATTTTTGTTGTGGCATTTAGTTTTAATATTTCAATTAATGTGCATGTAACTGTACATTATTGTGTGATCATGTGCTTGTGGTTGATATCATGTACTAGGTTGCTTACCCCTTAGATTTTCATGTTTTTAGATACAGGCACAAGTTTTAGCGATTATGAAGAGTCTTATAGCGAGTATGACGTTTATGGTAATGAAGCAAACTATTATGATTATTATTATGATTATGGGGATGGCTCAGCTTAGTTATGTAGGGGTGAAAGCAAGTCTTGAGTATGTTGTCGAACAAAGTTACTTTATTTTGTTATTTTGTTGCTATGGTCATGAGAATTCACTTGAGACTTCTCCAGATATGTCATTTTCAGTTGATATTTATATGTTGGTGTAAATGAGATGAGAAGTCATGGCTTATAGTTCATTGAAATAGTTAAATTTGAATTCTAAACAAGTTTTTTTTTTTTTTCCTTCCTTAGTTTCAATGAATAAAGTGAGAGTTTGATCTTTATGTAAATTGTGGTGAAATGAGTATGTTTAAGATATCCCTATAATATTATAATGGAGTTATTGCAAGTGTTTGGCAATAAATAAAGTATGTGATGATGTTAGCATGATGATTATAGATGTTTGACATGTTAGTAGATTATATAAATACGTAGTACACTGTAATATCTCAGGTTCTGGAGAGTTACGATCTTTAAAATAGAATGGTTTATAAATTTTCATATAATGTGCTATATCTTTTTTTAAAATATATTATTTGAAAACCTATGAAAAAAATAAGTTTTGTTTTGATATATGCTTAATAATAAGTAAAATTGAGATTCTAAGGAGAAAAATTGTGATATTGTAATGTGAATGCTTATCCTATAATATAGTATGTTCCAATATGCTATATATGTTTTAATGGAAGAGTTTTACTTTTTAAGGGAAAAAAAAATCTCTCTCTTTGAATCTCCTAAATGGATTTATTAGATATCAAAATGATACATTTAGTATGATGAGATATATTATTGAAATGCTTGAAAAAAAATATATAGGAAAATTGCTATGATTCTTATGATAAGACTTTTTTTTTTTTTTTGCTTTTTAATTAAGCATATTTATGGGATGTAATTTGATCATTCTTTAATGGGGAAATACTAATATATTGAAAAAGCCTTTGTACGAGTCTTGTTATAAAATAAATATTTTTATATAAATGAAAATAAGAGAAATGAGGGATACAAATTAAGGGGGAGAGAAACTGAAAATTATTTGTGAATACCACAAAGAACAAAAAGGTAGAGAAAATATGAAATGAGAAATATATCAAAGAGGGATAAAAATTTGCTATCCTTTGTTTGTCATCCGAACATGCTATTTCTCCAATTTCAACATTAATGATAAAGCCTAATGCAATTAATGGGATCACTTAACTTTCTTTCTCCTTTTAGTAAGACACCCAAACTTGCACAATAATATTTTCCCAAACTTAATGCAATTTGCCTAATATTTGTGAAAAAAAGAGGAAATTTTGAACTAAAAGATCTAGCATACAAAGCAAATAAATCATTCTCTTTCCCTTTTTTCTCAGCTATCTCATGATAACAACAATTTTTTTCCTTTTCTAGCCTTACATAAAATTAGCAAATATGTACTTACTATAAGTAAGGGTTTTTTAAGGTTTTTTGTCTTCCCTTCTTTCTTTTTTCTTTTTTTTTTCTTTGCATCTCTTTGTTTGTTCCTACTTTGCCCATAAAAATTGTAATGCTAGGAATTATTAAAGAGGAAGATTTAATAAAATTCACAAAAATGTTTTAAAAAGAGTAGCCTTAGTAGTTACTTAACAAAGAAGGGTTATTGATGCATTATATTTTTACTTAAGATAATATTTTGTTGTATTTGTTTAATAAATCTTGGTTCAAATTTGAATATATACTAATTGTTACAAGGTAAAGGTTTCTAGGGATTAAAGTATATGCTTTAGCTATTATGGATTAAAAAAAAAAAACTTGCTTTTCTGCCATCATTTTTCTTCCCATATTAGCAATGGTAATTGTGGCAAAATTTTAATTTTAATACACCATCTAAGCCTACATTAATACTAACTAATTTTGGATTAAATAGCAAAATTTGGATTATTAACAAATGGAATTACGATACGCAATCATGATAAAAAATAAATAAATAAATATCAAGTGATAATTTTTAAAAATTGAACAATGGAAGAATGGATACTATCAGTAAATAGAAATCATGATGTGTATGAATCATATAGTAGGGAATTGTTATAGGAAAAGAAAAAAAAAACCTAGATAAATGGAATTTGGTCAGACAATGGAAAGATGTCTCAAAGTCAAACTTGTAAGCTAGATTGAAAATTTTCATTTTGTTATTGTTATTATTATTTTCTTTAAGACGTCAATGCATTTCTTATTAAGACAAATATACTATTCAAAAACCTAACTTTTATTCTTATTTGCTGTCTTTAAGTAATAGAATAGGAATAATATTGTTATTTTAATAACATATTATGATATGAAATCTAGTAATATCATAATACAATAATGATGTTTGTGTCCCAATTATGATTATAATTAGTCTAAAAGGAGTGCTATTGGATATAAGACATTTTAGTACTAAAACTATTATATTTGTATCAAGAATATTCTTACATGGAAAGTTTGAGCCTAACTAATTTATATAATAAATAAAGTAGTGCATATAATATATTATCATCATTTATTAATAATTTCTTCCCCACTAATCTATAAAGGAAAAAAAAATGTTAAATTAGCATTCTAAATGTAGAATATCAAATAAATGAAAACTAAGTGCACTTGAAATAAGCAAAAGGTGTGTATTTACAAATAGAAAAATTACACTTTTGGTTCTCGAACTTTGTTAATTTTTTAAATTGAGTTCTCAAACTTTTATTTTATTTTTTATTTTAGTCCTCAAACTTTTCAAAAGCTTACAAAAGAGTCCTCCATTAGTGAAACATTGGTTTTTTTCGTTGATGAAGAACTCTTTTGCAAACTTTTGGAAAATTTGAGGACTGAATTAGAAAAAATAAAAGTTCAATGACTTAATTTGAAAAAGTAGCAAAGTTTAAGGAATAAAAGTGTAATTTTTCATTTTTTTTAGCAAAAAAATGGGTTACAACTTAATAAATCAAAATAGTTAATTGTGTTATTAGATAAAATATTATTAAAAAGTTATTTCTCTTATTATAAATATAATCAATATTCATATTTTTTTTATTTGCAAATGTATAATAATATATTAACTAATTTTAGGTAGTATTATTAAAATAAATGTGATAATTAATTACGATCGTTATTATTTATTTTATTTTATTATTAAAATAAATATCAAATAAGTTATACAATTACTTTATTAATATTAGTCTCTCAAAAAGATGAACCAAGTTTGAATCCCTTATCCCTAAATTATTGTAATGTGTAATATAGTTGCCAAAAAAATATATTATTATACGTAAATTTGAAAAATTATAAAATTAAATATGATTTGATTCTTTTAAGAATGTTAAATTGGCTAGTTGATTGTTTGAAGTATTTATTAACTAAAATGGACATCAAAAGGACTAAAACTTTTTTTCCTACCTATTCATTTTAGGATTTTAGGTTTTCACTTTTTCTCCGTTTTAAGACCTAATTTCTTAAAAATGAGTAAAACTAGCTTCTTCTTCTTTTGTTTTTATGTTTTACAAGTGCCATTAAAAACCATATCCTCAAAGTTGAAATATTTATATGTATGTAATAACTATGTAGCTCCTAAAAGGAAAGAAAAGATTGGCAAGTGGGGGTGGTGGGGTAGGGTAGTAGTGGGTGCAAGATACATGATACATTTTACATTTTTAGTCATCAAACTTCATCATTAGTACTCAAACTTTCCAAAGTTTGTAAAAAAGCTATTCATTAACACAAAACTAATAGTTCACTAATGGAGGGTTTTTCTTTTTACAAATTTATAGAAACTTTGAGGATTGAAATAGGAAAAATAAAAGTTTAAGGATTCAATTAGAAAAAGAGGTAAAGTTTGCTAACTGAAAGTGTAATTTTCCCTCAACAAATTATAGAGGGTCATTTCAGTAATTGGGCTTTTATCCCAATTTATTACCATGGACCGATATCTTAGAATAATAATAGGTCTAGGAAATCAACCCAATCAAAGACATTTTAAGTAGATTTGGCTTTGAAGGCTTAAAACAAGAATCGACAAATTGGATTTTCTACTCTCAACCTTATTCTATTATCTTAGGCATGAAAAGTAGACTCGGAAACATCCTTTCTATGCTCATCCAAGCTTTGTTTGGCTTTATTAGGCCCTAAAAAGGCTTCAATGTGCTTCAAATTTATTAAAGAGAAAATGGGCTTTTGTTAATTATCATATGCCTTAAGCCTATATTTAAGCTCATCAAGACTAAAGTAAAGAGATAAGCTTAAATCTCAACTATCAATCTCATAGCCATTGATAGATAAAATTAGCCTCTAAATTTTATAAATAAGAGACTCCTTCTCTCATTTGATTTATTTAGAATATTGGCAAATTTAAGACAAACACTAATGCTTTACTGAAATCACTTCTTAGAAAATCAAACAAGCATTTTATCAAGCACAATTCAAGAACAATCAAGAACACCAACTTTAATATATTGTTATATGCACGTGCTTGAGATACCGAGTTTGCCGTTCTTCCTTCTACACCTCTTCTTCAATATTCCTTCATATGCCATTGGCTCAAGGCATCTCTTAGATCAACTAGGACCTCCATTGTACGTAATCAACTAGTTACAATAACATCATTACACATAAATTATTCCATAAATTGAAATAATGTTTTACAATTAATATATGTTGTTCAATCAAGTTGCTCTTATTTTGTTAATTTATAATAAAAGGATGAAGTTACAAGGTCAAATAGAAACTTAAAAGTCAAACTGTTCCACAAGCTTTTTTCTAGGAGAAGCTAAGAATGGGAAATAGTAAATGGGCTAATTTATTAGTGTGATTAGGATTATTCATACAATCCCACTAATTGCATTAGGCTTAGGAAAATATCCATGGTGTGATTATTTAAATCAAGCTTAAGTAGCTAGTCAAAAAGGGCAAGAGAATTAAGTGATCCCATTGATTGCATTAAACTTTGTCGTTAATATTGAAACAAGATAGACAACATTTTCTTTTTACATGAGAAATATATGCCACATGGTATGATATTAGTGGTTGGCATAGATAAGAGACAACAAACAAGGTGTAGGTCCTATGTAAGATATCAAGAGGGGTGGGTGAATTGATATCTTTGGTAAAAATAAAACTTTTTGAGTTTTCAAATAAATTCCCCTCTTAGTAACTTAGATGATGTATAAGTAGTTGTTGATTAAATGTTAACTTTTGGCACAAAAAGAAACAACACAAATAATGAAATGCAAGAAAGGAAATAAAGTTAGAGAGAGAAGATCAGGTAAGTGATTTAAAGAGCTTCGACTTTATGCCTACTATTTTTTTCTAACTCCACTGTTGGGGACCCATCTTCCTTACCGATACCATTCCACAAGTCCAACTCTTTTAATAATCAAAATAAAACTTAACATTACAAGGATATCAATCACTCTCTGCCTTGTCTCACTGGCTTCTCCTTAAGCTAAAAACAGGCTTACAAAAAACTCCCTAACCTCACAATTGTTCAAACACAATCACTCAAAATATTACAATAGAATGTGGAAATATAATACAAATATCCTCTCTAAAGGTTTAGCACAAATACAAAAACAATAGAATAGAAAATCTTTGTTGTTCAAAGTTTCTAACTCAGTTTCTAAGGGAGTTTTTGATTGTCGTTGTTCATTGCAAATCTTGCAAAAAAGTTCTGATCTCTCTCAATCTTTTGTTCTAGTCATGTTACATGAAATATCTTGATATAATATTGGAATAACGGCTATAAATAGCTAGTTGAAAATAATATAAAGATATTTTCTTTTATTGTTATCTTAACCAAAGCACTTTGTAACTAAGTGAAGAAAGTCTCTCATATGGTTGTTATCCTTCGATTTTGAATTTGAATTTGAATAACAGTTGATGTTGCTATTGAGATAAACTTTTACCAAATCAAGAAGAGATCTTATTGCGATTGTTATCTTAAAAAATTCGTTCTAAAAAAGCAGCCATATTTTTCTCTTCATAAACTTCATCATAAAGCTAAAATATCTACTAAAAACTTATCATTTCCATAGATAGATATGTCCCACTCATTTTCAAAATTGAAATCCCCTCATAATCTCCATCAGATCTTCATAATTGAATTTTAAAAAATATCTTCAAAAAATTCTACATGAATTTTTATCCCTTATCCATATCTCTTAAATTTGAAAAGAGTAATCACAGATATTTCTCCCAACTTATTACATAACTTTATCTCAACTTGATATATTCAAAACGGTATTCCATAAATCCTGCTCGTAAAATATGTTCCAATGTTGTATTAATGCTGCTAAAAGTAAATTCTTTAACCTCCACGTGTAAAAGTTCTTTGCCACTTTGATAAGCATCCTACGTACTGAACAAGCTAGACATTAGTCTTGGTGATGTCTCGTTGCTTTGAAGAAATTTGTGCCAATAATCCTTGAAAAAACACTTTGATCGTACTAGAGCTACATTGCTTGTCCACATAGGCTGTTGTAGTCAAAAGTAATGCATTTCTACTTTGAGATATTAAATAAACTTGAAAAGCTTGAATTATGATCATGCCATAAGTTGAAGTCTTCAAATCGTCCCACCCTGAACTACATGCCATTCATGTTTTATACAAGCTGCATCTTCTATAGTAATCTATCACGTTGATAATTTGGAATAAAATAATTTGAAGTTGCCACCTAATGAAAACTATTGCCATGCACTTGATAAATATATAAAAGCAATATATTTCCGTGACTTCACTTCGATAATAAATAATTTTCCAACTTCATTCCATCTTCTCATAATTTAATCTTCAGCAATATAATTCAACATTATCCATCGAAATATTCCACTTAATAAAATATAATCCCGATGAATATAATTGACCAACTTAAGTGGAATGGAATTGAATATATTACCCAAATATACTCAATAAAGTAGAGTTAAGATTTCATGTCAATTTGTACATATTAAATAATCTGTACAATTAATAAATATATTAGTGATAACTTATTACATGTTTTATTATCATAAAAATCAAATTACGAAACTTAACACAAGGACAATATATATATATATATATATATTTTACATCAAAGAGGAGAGAAATGATTCCTGAATATATTGAGAGAAAAAAAAAAAAGATAAAAATGTGTTGTTACAATCTTTGTGAATCTCTTATATAACTTATTTGATATGCGATTAATATATGCAAATGGTCGTAAAAATTAGAATAATCATTGAAATATACTATGATGAGTTGGATGTTTTTGCTTTGAGTATGCATAATTATTCTTTAATAAGAATTTTGACATCGTTGGAGAGGAAATTTTACTATAAATATTTTGATATGCTTTGTGATTGGAATATATTGAGATAAGGACCCTTATATATTTGGATAAGAATATATTGAGAAGTGCTGGAAATATTTCTAAAGAGAAAAGGTCTTTTTTAGAGTTGTCAATTGTCATGATTTGCTAGATTCATTATATGTATGCTTTGTAATATTTCATTATATTTTGAAGTGTCTTGTGAAATAATTATTTATATGCGATTTGTCATATTTTTCGAAACTTAAGAAAAATGTTTATGTATGACTTCATTTGTGTTCAGAAAAGTAATTTTTGTTTTGATAATAACAAAAAGAGGGAGAAGAAATTAATAAATAATTTTCAATGTTGTCACCATTTTAGGGGTAATATGAGAATGCATCTTATGTTTAAAAAAAAATAAAATCATATTATAATATATAGTTTTGTAAGCTCTTTATTTTTTAATATCTCATGCTTTTATAGTATCATTAATACATTTCCATATTTTGTTTTGTCATATTTAATATAATTTCGAAAACTCTTGTCTTTTATATTCCATTGTGACAAATTATTCTAAATTGTTCAAATAATTTTATAATTAAATACTATTCAGTAATTCAGCTTAAGTAATTCTTTTTATAAAAATTATATATATTGTATATAATTTGATAATAAAAACATGTTAAAGATGGGGAGAGGTTTTCGTATTTTTTTCCTCGTTCAATATTCAATAAGTTATATATAATGAGTCATTCTTTTTTAAGACTTTATTTTTTTTTAACAGAATTTTTTTATAATATATATAAAAACATTAGATTATAGTACAATTTTTGTTTCGCCAAAAAAAAATCATTATTTAAACTTTTATCTGCATATCGCATCGGCTCCTTAGCTAGTTATTTTATTATTTGAGAAGTGTCTTGAACATCAAAAAGGATGAGAATATTAAGTATTCTAAAGATATTTTAATGATAACAAAACACTATATTCAGTATGCTAATAAGTTTTTTGAGTGTACAGCTAAAAGCATTAAACATGCTATAAGCTTGAGTTGAAGAAAGAAGTTTTACATGGTCAAAAGAAGCACATTCAGAAATATGTTTAGAAGTTTCAAAATTAGAGGTATGTTCAAAATTAATGTTCAGAATCAAACTGTAGAACGGACCTCGGATCAAATTTAGATTTCAGAATTGGAATCAAAGTGCAAATTAAACCTTAGAATCAAAACCAAACTTCAAAATATAGTCTTAAAATCAAAGCTTTGGTTCAAAATTAGAATGTAGTTTTCAAACTTCAAAACCAAAACTTGGAATCAAAACACAATTTTTTGAAGGCCCAATAGCATGAGTTAAATGTATATGAATAATAAATTTAACTAAACATCTAATGAATATTTCTCATAATGTTCTACAAGAAATTCTAAGAATTAAGTAGCTATAGACAAATAAGATATTTATAGAAGGAAGCAATACAAAGATATATATTTAAAAGGATTATAACAACTATTACCATATGAAACTTATGAAGAATAAAGAAATACTCAATTGATAAATTATTTATGAGAATATACTATGCAACGTCTACTTCTATATAGAAACTTCAAAGGATGTCTATATAAAGGAGCAAGAGAAGGTGGAAAAAGACATGACAACAACTAATACAATGAAAAAGAGAAAGTGAGCTAAAGTGTATTCTTGATATTGTCCTATAAAAATATTGTGCTAAAGTGAGAGAAACCCCATTGTAATTCTCAACATAGTTGCTAGCCTCTTAGAAAAATTAGTGGAGGTGCTATTTGAGAGCAGATTTTGTATATGTGTATAATCTTGGGATACAGATTGTGAAGTAAGGCAAAGTTAGGGAAATTGACAGCTTGTGGCATAGCTTGTACATCCCACCTTTATTTCTTTCAAATAATGGAATAAGTAGGTGTAGAGGACTAATTCCTTGGTCCTACATTGGAAAAGTTACCTAATTTACAAGGAGGAACCACTCTAAATACTTGTTTGATCTTCCAATCCTTACTCTATTACTTTACGCAATTTATTTAGTTAGTATATTACTTTCATCCATTTAATCTTCTATATCATTTTAAGAGTCATCATTAAATGACTAAAAAGGGTTGAGATTGTAAATTTGTGAAAAATCCTTAACTTTAATAATGATAATGACCTAATGAAAAGAGATTTGTACATAAAATGGATGAACTATGCCAAAATAGTCAAATTTGATGAAAAAGATTCAAACTTTACAAAAATGTTATTAATTTGAAATGTCTTATGCAGGTATATGTAGGTTGTTGTGCACTAGGTAGCCCTCATCATTAGATCAAGAGGCAAAAGATCGAAAGACAAAAGATTCTAAAGCATTAAGGTACTAGCAACAACTCCATCAATAGATCACTACATGAGGATGGGAAGAGAAAAAAAGCTCAAAATGGGTTTCACCTTTACCGATTGATCAGTGTTTCCTATACCGACCTAATCGGTTGCATAAACCCTATTACGGTTTCCACTATGAAACACATCATTTCACTAATGTATATTAGAGTGGAAGCCAACACATGTGTACCGATCAATTGGTAGCTATAAACTATAAATATGCTCATAAAGCAAGGCAAACATTTAGTAAGGTTTAGGGTTTTGGTATCTACATAATTTCCTTTACTTTTAACTTATCTATGCTCAATTTAGACTTAATTATAATAGATTTTAGTGCTTCTACATCATTTTAACATTAGAAGCAAGAATTGAAGCTCAAATAAAAAAATTTCTTGAAGATTTGTGTTCTTCATTTAGGTGATTTCTAATCTTTGCTTTAATGATGTTTACTACTATTGCATTGCTAGTTTATGTGTTCTTGTTCATATCATGAGTAGCTAAATAGTTTATCATGGGTTTATGACATTGTTGATAGAGTAGTTGATGTTATTTGGGTATGGATTTTGTGTTTAAATAAACTTTTCATATAAAATATTCTTGTTTAAACCATTAAAATGCATGACTATTGGTTTACATATGTTAAGAATATTCTTAAGTATTTTTCTATGATTACATGACCATTCGGTCGTAGAAATCACTGGAACTCATTTTGCTTAATGTAGTTAAAACTATAGATAATTAAATCTGATCAAACAATTAGTCCATATTTAGAACTAGAATATTTAGTTGGTGAAAGTAACTAAATATTTAGCTGATCGTATAGAAAAAAATATACTCAAAAGGTTGATTTTACTATGCTAGTGAATTTAATGGTCCTACGTAGAAATGAGTTCAAGTAAGTTCCATGAAAACCCATCTAAAGACCCTATCTAATACCCAATTTAACATTATCATCAATAAGCCAAAGGATATGAATCACAATCCCACATCTTTATGAATCGCGTTCATTAAATTATTTCATTATGTTTGTTTAGTCTTGTTAGATATCTCTCAAATTACCTAGAATTTAATTCATCTAGATTAAAGTAGTAGGCTATATTTGGTGCTTAGCCAATGCACCCTTCTTCCTCAAAAGATCAATAAGGTAGGTACTCTTTAGCTCTATTATTGCATGCGATTCAACACACTAGTCAATTAAGTGAAAATGCTTGTCTTCAAAAGTCTCACTTTTACAATTCAATGTAACCATATCGTGGTCATTTATTATTAAGGATAGATATTAAGATGAGATTCTATGTGACATGTTACCCATATGTGTATCACATATACTACTCGACCAACCTTAGATAATTGATTGATGATTACTACATGACAAGTACTGATAGGAATTAAGCTACCGGGCCTTTGATCCGCAATTGAGCTTAAGGACTAGAAGACCTCACAAGGCGGATTCTCTTACTCCAACCGACTCCTACTGAGGCTGAGTACTTCTTTGCCGAACCACTCTTTATGTCAAGCCAAATTATTGCCATCTCTCTATAGTACACCGAGTTGTAGATTACTCACTCACTCCCGAGCCAACCAATGACTTGGCATCTCCCTTGCCGAGAAGCCAAGATAGAGAGACTTCACATTAACTAAACCACCCTTGCACGAACAAGGAAGCTGACCGTATTTTTATCCTCATCTTCCAACGGCATATCGCCACATATATAAAATCAAGTGTAGAATCCGTTACACCAATGATTATTTTTCTTGAACATTCATTTTTATCTTTTATATCTTGTACGTTATTTCCTTAGGAAATGCCCTTTTAGTCTTTTCCCTTTTTGGCATGTTGCCTTAAATTCTCAAGTATAAATACCCTTTATACTTATAGCTGTAAACATTAGATTGATTACTATTAATACACTTGAGTATTTTCCTTCCTTGCATAAATACTACCTATTTACTCTTGGCATCACTCTTATCCTAACCCTTAAGTAAAGCTAAGTGGCAAGTAATCTCATTAGACCAACTCATACATCATATCAAGTTATGCCAAGAGTCCTTGGAAGTTTCATTAATGCATCATATCCATTAGAGTTGTTAGTGGGTTTTTGCTTACTCTTCATTCGCAATTGTCATTTCACACATTTACCATCACTTCCTTTTAAGATTTTTGTAAGCTTGGACCCATTCAGCAATCGGCCTTGTCTGTTCTTAGTCACGGTTCACAACATCTTGATATCAGAGTAGAGGTTTTGTTTGAGTTATAGTTGGTTTTCGAAGTTCTATTTTTACGTATGTAAAACAAAGCAAGTTACTGTGTTCATCTTAATTGCTGTTTACTAGTTATTGATTTACTAGTTATTGATTTTCTAGTTTGCAAAAGTGTTCATTTGAGCTTTAAATTAGTGAAGAAAATGACTAACTCGAGTGTAAACATTGGTGTTAGAGATGACAATAGTAGAGTTGTCTACTATGGATGACAGTTTCAGGAAACCCCTAAGAGCACTAATAAGAGACTTGATGAGGTAGCTAACCTCTTAGTAAATCTAACTTGAGTTGTTCATGCGTTAGCTTGCTAACCAACTAAGGCTGCGTAAAACACCCCATGAACTGCTTAACCTATTAAAGTTCAGAACCCAACTCTACCAGTTCAAGGTAGAGGAATAAGTAGGCGAGTGAAGTGAAGGATAGACCTAAGGGAACTAGATCAAAAGGACGAGGAGGAGTATTTTAAAGAAGAGTGAGCTAGAGTCCCCGAAGCATCTAACCATGTGAAGCTTCGAATTCTGAGCTTCAATGGATTTGGGAATGTTGATAAATATCTAGAATGGGAAGAGAAAGTGGAGCTTGTTTTTTACTATTATTAATATGAGGATTATGAGAAGGTAAGAACTATTGCAATTGAATTTTCTGGATATGCCGCCATGTGGTGAAAGAATTTCTAGGTTATGAGGAGGTAAAAGGGCTACTAAGAGATTAATACTTAGCTCAAGATAAAGAGAATATTTAGAAATAAATTCGTACCGAAAACTTATCTGCAAGATACTTTTACTCATCTTCAGGAGTTAAGACAAAGAGGCTAAACAATTGACGAGTATGTCCAAGAATTCAAAATGCTCATGATCCAATGTGAAGTGGAGGAGCCCCTAACATGAACAATCTCTAGGTTCATTACGGGTTTGAAAAGTGATATTTAAGATGTTGTAGAACTCTAATGATTTACCATAATGGATAAAGCCATTAGAATCGCTCAATGAGTGAAGAGGCAAAGAAAAAGCCGAGTACTTACCAAAGTGCTGACCAGCCGACCTAGACAAGGAATTTACTAAGCTTAATCAAGTATCAAGCCAACCCAAAAGGTGGATGTCAGAGCCGACCAGAAGGCCTACTCGACAATGACGTACCGACCCAAACTTATGAGAAGCGACAAGGGTTTAATAGGAAGACAAGCCAAATCAAGTGCTTTAAGTGCCAAGATTAGAACATATGGCCACTTAGTGCCCAAACTGAAAAACTATGTTAATCAAGGGAGACGTCATGAAGTTAGAGGTAGAGAGTACAAATGAGGAACTCGAGGAAGAGGAGATCCCTGCCTTGAAAGAGTTGATTGAGGAGGACGTATTTACTGAGGACTTAGATCAACTGATCATGGTTGTCTGATGCACAATGAACATGGAACCATCAGGATAGGAGGAGCAAAGAGAGAATTTGTTTCATACCACTTATAAGGTGAATGATCAAGTGTGTGCCCTCATCATAGACAGTAAAAGTTGCACTAATGTAGCACCAGCCAATCTTATTTAAAAATTGAAGTTACGAATTGTTACACATCTAAAGCTATACAAGTTGCACTAATTGAGTGAAAAAGGGGCACTACATGTCACTCGGCAAATACTACTACCAATCACTATAGGGAATTACTCTGACTAGATTCTTTACAACCTACTGCTCATGTGTACTTCCCATATCTTGCTAGGTAGAATGTGGCTATTTGATAGGACAGTTATCCATGACGGCTACAAGAACACATATAGATTCAAGAAGGATAGCCAAAAGATCACAATGAACCCGATGCCACCAAGGGAAGTTAATAAATTATAGATAAAACTTGCTCACGGATCAAAGAAGATTCTGGTGATGAGTAGAGTCAAGCTCCAAAAGGCCATCAATGTTGATAAGCCAACCCTTATGTTGGTCAGGTAACTATTAGAAATGAAGGAGCAGGGTAAACTATCCTAAGAAATCAAAGAGTTACTGAATGAGTATGTCACCCTATTCCTAGAAAAGTTACCTGAGGGGTTGCCCCCTACTCGAGGCATAGAGTACTGCATTAACTTAGCACCCAATGCCGTACTACCAAATAAACCAACCTATCGGATGGATCCAAAATAGGCTTCTAAGCTCCAACGTCAAGTCAATGAGTTGTTGGAAAGAGGATATGTCAAAGAAAGTCTCAACCCTTGCACCGTACCGGCACTTCTAGTACCGAAAAAGAATGGAACCTGGTGGATATGTGTAGATAATCGAGCTGTAAACAAGATTACAATTAAGTACAGGTATCATATCCCGAGGTTGGAAGATATGCTAGATGAATTGAGTGGAGCCAAGATTTCCAGCAAAATTGATCTTAAGTTTGACTATCATGAAATTCGTATGAGGCTAAGAGATCAGTGGAAAACGGCGTTCAAGACTCAACATAGATTATATGAATAAATAGTCATGCCCTTTGGCTTATCGAATGCCCCAAGCACCTTCATGAGACTAATGAATCTTGCATTAAGACATCTAATCGAGAAGTGTGTCGTAGTTTACTTTGACAACATTTTGGTCTACAGTGCTGATATACCAAGTTACTATGAACATCTCCGAGTCGTTCTGGATATCCTCCATGCCAAGAGATTATTCGGCAATCTCAAGAAGTGTTGCTTTTGCCAGGAGGAAGTGGTATTCTTAGGCTATGTGGTCAATGGAGGAGGCTTATGAATGGATGATGAGAAGATCCAAGCCATTGTCGAGTAGCCGACTCCCACTAACTGTGCTAACTTAAGAAGTTTCCATGGACTGGCTTCATTTTACAGAAGATTCATCAAGAATTTCAGCACCTTCGCTACACCACTTACTGAACTAACAAAAAAGAACATCGACTTCTAATGGGGAGAAAAGGAGGAGAGGAGTTTTATCAAGATAAAGGAAAGGTTGACCTCTACCCCTGTACTAAATGAACTCAACTTCAAGAAAATATTTGAGCTAGAGTATGACATGTTAGGCATTAGGATAGGCACTGTCTTAATGTAGGAAGGCCAACTAATTGCCTTCCACAGTGAGAAGTTTAGAGGACCTCAGTTAAATTACTCTATGTATGACAAAGAACTCTTAGCATTGATCCAAGCATTACATATATGGCAACACTATTTACTATCGAGAGAATTTTTCATATATACTGACCATGAATTGTTGAGGTACCTCCAAAGTTAGACTAAGTTATCGAACAGTAGGCGAAATGGGTTGAACACCTTAAAGGGTTCAATTTTGTAATAAAATATAAACAAGAAAAGAGCAATGTAGCTACAGATGCTCTTTCAAGAAGACATGCACTTCTAAATGAACTGCAGACCAGACTGTTTGGGTTTACAAGTATCAAAAAATAGTATTTTGAGGATCCACACTTTAGACACATAGTTAGCAATGCATCGATGGAATAATAGTGGATGAGTATCATGTAGAGGATGGCTACTTATTCCGAGGTGGAAAATTATGCATGCCAACTTGTTCCCTGAGGAGTTGCTAATTAGGGAAGCCTACAATGAAGGACTGTTCGAATATTTTAGGGAGAAAAGGACATATGATTTGTTGGGTAGTCGATTCTTTTAGCTTAAGATGAGGCGAGCTATACACCGAATTGTTGCAAGCTATACCGTATTCGAAAGGGCTAAGTACCGAGTTGAAAAAGGGAAAGCAATACCTTTACCTGTTCTGATGAAACCATGGACTAAGTTAAGCATGAACTTTGTCCTCGAATTACTACGAACTACCCGAGATAAAGATCCTGTAATGGTTGTGGTAGTCAGTTCAGTAAGATGGCGCACTTTATGCCTTACACCAAAACTAACGATACTTCGGCTAGTACTTCTCTTTTCTTGGAGGAGATTGTACAGTTATACGGCGTACCAAGAAATGTAGTCTCCTACAATGACTTGAAGTTCTTAAGCCAGTTCTAAAGGACCTTATGGTGTTAGATGGGGACCAAACTATTATTCAGTACTTCCTATCACCTCGAGACTGACAGCCAGACCGAGGTGGTTAATCGCACTTTAAGATCACTACTCCGAGTTACAATAGGCAAGAACTTAGCCAATTGGGACGTTTGCTTGCTAGTAGTCGAATTTGCTTGCTAGTGGTTGAATTTTCTTGCTAGTGGTTGAATTTTCTTACAACTGAATAGTGCATGGCACCACCAAGTAGACCTCCTTTGAGGTTGTCTATGGCTTTAATCCTAAGTTGCCCTTGATCACACCCCTATACTTATGCCCGTGCAACAAAGCCCAAATGCAAGAGCTAGAGCACAATCCCTTCAGCACATCTACGACAAAGTTAATCGGCACATCAACCAAGCTACTAAAAGAATGCAAGAGAAAGCCAAGGGTAAGACAGCTAAACAATTCCAGCAAGAAGACTTAGTATAGCTGCACCTCAGCAAGGAACGGTTCTCGAGCAAGAGGAGGAACAAATTATCTACAAGAGCTAAAAGACCTTTCAGAATCCTCTAGAAGATCAATGATAACCCCTATAGATTAGAGCTGCTCAAGGACTATGGGGTTTTTGACACCTTCAATATTGCCAACCTCAGTCCATATCATCTTGACGAAGAACTGATTAAAGACCATTTAAATTTGATCCCAAATCCAAATCAACCCAGAGGGAATGATAGGAATCAAGCTATTGGGCCTTTGACCTGCAGTCGAGCTTGAGGACTGGAAGGCCTGGTAAGGCGGATTCTCCTACTCCAACCGACTCCTACCGAAGCCGAGTACTTCTTTACTGAACTACTCTTTATGCCAAGCTGAATGATTATCCATCTCTCTGTAGTATGCTAAGTTATAGATTACTCACTCGCACTCGAGCCAACCAATGATTTAGCATCTTCCTTGCCGAGAAGTCAAGATAGACTCCGGATTAGTTAAACTACCATTGCTCAGATAGGTAAGGTAACCGTACTTTTGTTCACATCTTCTAATGGCATCACTAATACAGCATCGCCCCGTGTACAAAATCAAGTGTAGAATCCATTGCACCAATGATTGTTTTCCTTAAATATTTATTTTTACCCTTTTGTATCTTATACATTACTTCCTTAAGAAATGCCCTTTTGGTCTTTTCCCTTTTTGGCATGTTGCCTTAAATTCTCGGGTATAAATACCCCTTGTATTTGTAGTTGTAAACATCAAATTGATTACATTTAATATACTTAAGTATTTTCCTTTCCTGCATAAACACTACCTGTTTACTCTCGGCATCACTCTTATCCTCACCCTTAAGCAAGGCTAGGTTGCGAGTAACCACACCGGACCATCTCATACATCATATCAAGTTGTGCCATAAGTCCTTAAAAGTTCCATTGGTGCATCACATCTATTAGAGTTGTTCGTAAGTTTTTGCTTATTCATTCGCAATTGTCCTTTCACACATTCACCATCACTTCCTTTCGAGCTTTCTATAAGCTTGGGTCCATTCAGTGACCGACCTTGTCTGTTCTTGATCACTGTTCGCAATAAGTACCAAAACACATATGCATCCTAGAAGGATGGTAAGAAGGTTGTCTTACATCTCATATTACCCCAATAAGTACAATACACCTAGGCTTTGATCACTTGAGCTCATGACAATATATATATATATTGTTCATGGGGAGGAGGAAGCTAAAGCAGACTCTAGTTCCAAAGAGCCATTGTACTTAATTTTGATCAAGCAATTACTAAAATTGACTACCCTAAGTTCCCAAATGAAGTGAAGGGGTTATTGAAGGAATTTTTAGATATCTTTCCTAACAAGCTGCCTAGTGGATTGCTACCCTTGACAGGGTTCGAGCGTAATATAGACTAACCAATATGCTTAGAAGTAGATGAACAAGTGCTCCCAGTTACCACATGAAATAGGGGATGAGTCTAAACCTTAAGATAACTCGAAAAGTAAATGAGATCCAAAGGGTAAGCCCTTTTCTAATGTCAAAGATGCATGTCATCAGTCGAGTGGATACTTTTCTATTGTAAAGAGATTGGCTTAGTATGGGTAGGCTCTTAAATAATAGATGATAAACAACTCGAATCCTTACATGAATAGTTCTAAAACACTTAGGTCAAGCTTGTGGTCAAGCTGGCTAAGCTATTTAGGTTGAATAGATGGCTAATCTCCTTTACTCAAGAAATAGCATAGCAAGAGTGCAAGCTTGCGTAGTTAACCAAGTCGAACTTCTTTAGGAACTTAGCCTCTTCCTTAGTAAACTGCTTAGAAAGAGCTCGGCATACCATGGTAGCTAGTCTTTGAGCTTAGGAATGGGTTAATGGGCCTTGATTCCTATCACTTACAACTTGGAGATGCCTTACCAAATCAATTTGCCTATCATATGAACCTAGAGGACGCTAAGGAATTAAAGCGCTATGTAAACAAGCTAATTAAGAAAGGGAATGTAAGGGAGGGCATGAGCCCTTGCATTGTGCCAATGTTGTTGGTTGCACAGAAAGATGGCACTTAGAGGATGTACATAAACAACCAGGCTATCAACTGCATCATTATCAAGTATTGATATCCGATCTTAAGTTTGGTTGATTTGCTCGATGAACTGCATGGAGCTTGAATTTTTCAAAGATAAACTTGAATAGTGGTTACCACCAAATCCAAATGAGGCTTGGTGACAAATGTAAGACTACCTTTAAGATATGCTAGTTTACATGAGTAAATGATCATGCCATTTGGGGTTGACCAATGTACCAAGTATTTTTGTAAGGCTCATGAACTATATTCAATGCCACTTGATGGGAATGTGTATAGCAATCTAATTGATGATATTTTAGTCTACAATAGTGACTTAATTTACCATGTTAAGCATTTATGGATGGTGTTTGATGTTAAAGCTATGTAAATGGGTTTTAGCCTATTTAACCTATTTTAAAAACAAGTTTAGGCTAAGTTTTTTTTACCCATTTAAAAAGCAAGCCTACTACACCTAGCCCATTTAATCTAGTAGTTAAACTAGGTTACTTGGTGAAAAGCCGGTTTAGCCCTCTTTTTAAAAAAAAAAGTCAAAACTCTACATCCAAAGATTATAGACCGTTAGCTTAGTATTGTACAATCTAAAATTGAAAACTACAATTAGTACTCTTTTTCTTACACTCTTCTTTACTTTTTGAACCCTAGCCATAAAATCAAGTCACCATTCATCAATCTAATCATCATCTTCCATTCTTCTAATCTTTGTCTCTCCATCAAAGAATTAAAGCTGAAGGTACTATCATCATCTTCATTCTTCAATCATCAACTAGGTACTCTTCCACTCTCAAACTCTCTTTATTTTTTTCTTTCCCTTATTTGTTGCATCATCCTTTTCCTCATTTAGCTTCATTGGTGATAGATTGAAGCTGTTTTTTTTATTTTTTAATTTTTGCTTTTCTTTGTAACTTTAATGGTTGGTTTAAGAAAAGATACCTACTATGTGTACATATATTGTACAAGACTTTAGGCAACATAACTAAAGGGGGGGGAAAAAGGGGGGAAAAAAAAAGAGTACCACCTGAAGATGAATCTAAAGAAAAAGAACAAGGAATAGGAATTGTTGATCAAGATCAATGTTTATTTTTGCTATTTCAAGATATTAATGGGTTTTCCCACAACTATATTTTTACAAAAACCAAAGCACATGATTTAAAATTAGTAAATTATTAGCAAAATCTATACTTTTGGGATATATCTATAGTTCCATTCATCAATGAACACTAAACTATGATACTTGATATTATGAAATGGAAATTATGATTTGTTATTTCTTTTTGGGTTGCTTTGCAATGCAACAAATTTTTTAATTATGGTCTATGTGTTGCAAACAAGAACAACTACTTACCTTTTGTTTGTTTCAATTTTTTTCTCATGGTAAGAAGTTTCTATACTTCTTGAACCTGAAGTCTAATATCAAATAGAAAAATTGAGAGTTTATGGTGATGAAAACTTAAACTACCTATTGTGGTTAGTGGGCAAAGAAGGTCTTGAGATGTTCTCTTGATTATTTAATTACTATACTATATTAATATACATGATATTTGCTATTGTGACTTTAAATATATAACTAAAGATATGAGTATGTTCTTGTAGATTTTTAATGCTTATCTTTAATGGCTAATGAGTGTTCATGTAATATTCAACCATGTTGAGCATGCCAATTTGTTTTGCCATGGAGCAAATCTTTCTCATTAGTATTTTGACATTGTTGGCCATGAAGATGAAGTTAGTTTTGTTTTATTTAATTCTAAGTGGCATAGGATAGTGACATAAAAGTAATGGTATAATAATTTATTAAACATTATGAGAACACTAATTGATCAAAAAGCTCTTGCATGGTAAAGCTTTTTAAATTTTGAGTCACCAAATGAAACATTTAATAGAGAAAAGCTCTCCATAGCATATTTGAACATATTTAATATACTCACTTGTTTACTTTTTCTTTTGTGGTTTATATTTTCTACATGTTTCTATATTTTTCAAAAGTAAAGTGCATGAAAAAATAATTTATTATTGGTGGATTGATGGGTTAAACAAGTCAAACAGGCTGGCTTAGCTCATTTAGCCCACGTCAAAAAGTAAAAATGAGCCAAACAGGCCATTTTAACCCATCAACTCATTGAAATGGGTTAATGGGCCAGACTGGTAGGTTAATGTGTTCAACCCACCAGTCCGCATGGGTTAAGCTTAGGCAATCAAATTTTGGCACATTTAAAAGTGCACCAAAATTGATTAGCTTATTTAGCCCATGGGCCAAGATGGGCTTACCTATTTAACTCATATGTGCACCTTTATTTGGCATGTTGTGAGTTAAAAAACTATTTTCTAATCTAAAGAAGTATATTAATACATCTCAAAGTCATACATACAAGAGTATTATAATAAGCAACTTACAATAGCAAAACAATAGTAAAAATAAGGTATGGGATTTGGTAGAATCATGAGTAGTTTGATGGATATGATGCACCACCAAACTCTGTACAACCTAAATTATTACCTACAAATACTAACCTAGGGGCACTCGCCACTAACTCTTACTAAAGAAGTTAGATAAGAGTAGAGAATCAAGAGGAATGCTCTCAAGGGAAAAATCCTATATCCACTATCAAAATGAAGATGATGACTGTATACAATGTTAGAAACTATTTGTGGTGAGTTTCCTAAGGTTGCTGATAAAGGGTAAAAATTTATGATTTTTCTCAACTTAGGAACTGCACTTGTGCATAAATTTAAAAGGAATTTGATTAATTATTGTACTAAAGTAGTCTTTATGGATGAAATGGACCAACCAAATGAAAATTGCCAAAGATAATGAAAAAGATCAAAACTTTACTGATTTTTTTTTTTAAATTTATATTGTACATGCAGGTACATGGGACAACCATAAACTAAGTAGCCTCCACCATTCGATTGGTGGTTAAAGTTTAGAGTTATAAGGGGTTTAATCTTACAGATTTATCGTTAGCTTCCGTACCAATCAATTGGTGTGCCCCAAAATGATAAGGGACAACTAATGGCTTAGATAATCAATTGGTGCAAGCGATTGATGAAGGAACAAAAGGGTCCAGAATTGTTTTGCCTTTGCTAAAAAATCAATAGTTCATATATTGATAGATTGATACCCCAAAAACCCTAACTAGGGTTTTACAAAATTGAATCGCCTAGCTTAAGTTGATGAAGCTAAAGCTAACACGTGTTTACTGAACATTCGGTAGCTTAATTTATACAAATTCATCATTTTCTTTCCCATTTTAAGCATAAGCTTATTAGGTTAGGGTTTTAGATAGTTTTTGTGCAACTTTTCTTTCCTTTAGCTTATCTTAGGGTTAGTTTACTTTTAGGTTTATTTTAACATATTATTAGTGTTTTTAAGCATATTTCATCATTGCAAACTAAGTTTTAATCTTATTTCCATCATTGTCTTGTTTGTTCATTTCAATTTCATTGTTATTGTGTCTCAGTGGAGTTTGTTGCTATATTCATGTTGCTCATTGTTATTTTTGTTGAATCCATAAGTGGCTAGAGTAGTTTTATGGGATTGTGATTATGTAAATGGTGTAGTGTATGGATAATATGTTATTTTGATATGGGTATGGTGTTTATTTGGAGATTTGGTGTTTAATACTCTTACTAAAATCATTACAATGCTTTACCTAATATTTTAATGTGTTTAAGAGTATTGATGAGTGCTTTTTTATAATTATGAGACAAAGAGGAGATTAACCATTGAAAATCATTTAAAACCATAGTATTTTATGTGATACGAAGAGGAGATTAATTTATAAGATTAGAGTATTTGGTTAGTGACAATAATTAAATGTTTACTTCATCGTATAGAAGAATGAGATTGAAAGAAGATTTTTGCTATATAGTTGAAATCTATATCCTACCTAAAATTGAGTTCAAGTGAGTTCCACTAAAATCTACTAAAAACCATTCCTAGTATGTTAATGAAATAGGCTTTAGCACAATACTGGAAGCATATCACAAGCCCACTCCTTTTCAATTCATGTTATTTATTTAGTTTTATTACTCTCATTTAGTTTACTTCAAGAACCCTTACCCATTTTCGATTCATGTAGCTTTGATAGTAGGCTAAAATCTAGTATCATTTTTAACCCTTCTCATAGTAGAATCAACCTAGTGAGTACTTACATTTATTTATTGTAGACAATCTAGCACATTAGTCAATTAAGTGCAACAGTGTTTTGAAAAGCTATATTTATAGAACTCGTGTTCTAAGTATACCAGTATATTGTGTCAACCAACAATTGCACATGTAACATAAATTACGAAAAGTGTAAGATTCTAAATAAGATAAAATGTACATCATAGGTTCATGCTACAAGGGGTACAAACAAAAAAAAAAAAAACGAAAGGAATATGTCTAAAAAGTATTGTCCTTAAGATCAACAGATGAGATACGTGTTGAATCCGGATTAGTTTTTTTCACATAAAGCGAAAAGAGGAATATTTGGTTTATTCCGAGTAAAGAGTGATTTATAAGTGACCGTGACATAGGATACTAATAAAAATAATATATTTAAAAACACAAGTCATTTCCTAACAACAATGCCAAAAATTAACTCATGATGACACAACAATGTTGGTAAAAATAATAGCTTTTGCAAATATTAATTTTGAAAACATGTCGTACTGATTGAACAACATATCGAATTGCATATAGTAATAATTCTGGTGAATATTCACCAAATCATTTCCTTAAGGAGAAGAACTATTCTAAGTATCAGATAATAAAATAATGTGTGTGTGTGTGGGGGGGGGGGTAGGGATGGGTGTGGTAAGGAGGGGATTTAGAAGACAAGTAAATAAGAGAGCAAAAATATGACAACTAATGCAAATTAATGAGAGCGTAGGCTTATTACATGCTTTTGATGTAGCGGTGAGGTTATGTTATTAAGACATCAGGTATGGTCTTCATGCGTGCTTTATGAATTCACTTAAGTTCAATCATAGGTACAACATCTCACTCAACTATGTAGTGAAAAATCTCCTATCCATCTCATTTTTCTACATGATCAACTGAACACTTACTTTGTATCAAAAACTGTATTCTAGTTCTATAAATTAGAGGGTCAGTCTCCTCTTAGTCTTATAACATATCCTAATTCACTAGAACTGCATAAAGCAATATGAATTCAATAGAATCTCTACTTCCAATCTTCTCTCAATCTCATGGTTATACAAACTCGTTCATCAATAATTTACAAACTCATTGACAAATGTAAGAATTTCCATAACAAATCTCATCTTGATCTCATAATTACGAAAACCCATCTAACTCTTCAGGGATTCTTATAACTAATCTCCTCTTAGTCTTATAATCATAAAAACCCACTAAGAGAATCATTTACAATACTTTAATAAGTTCATATAGAGTATCAAACAGCAAAATTCTAAGTAAACTTCATACCCATATCAAAACTACATGGTTTCATCAACTACATCATTAACATTATCACAAACCTGCAAAATGCTATTTAACTACTCTTTATATTAGCTAAAATCATAAATGGTAGCAATGAAATGACAATGAAAACACATAGAATAGGCATCAACAAATACATTATCGAAATAAGCGTTAACATTAAAAAGGGGTTTAAAAATCACTTATTTGAATGCATAAACATCTCTAAGAAATGTACAATACTTATAGGTTGATATGTTTGAAAAGCTCCAAAATACCTACATTAACAAAATATAATAACAAGAAAAGTAAAACTAAAAGAAACAACATATATATGTACACACACAAACATGTAAAAGGGAGGCCCAAAGGTCTTAAAGTGTGGTGGCCAAAGGAAATAAATATTCTAAAGCCTAGAGTCTATTATCCACATTTCTTAGAAACAAAAGGATTATATATTACAAATGTGCCCTGACATGTAGGGCAAAATGAGGTGACATCCAGTGCTGATGGTCTACAATAAGATAAGCTCTTCAATGTTGTCTTCAAGGCTTTAATCTTCAAGACATGGCTAAGGAATGGGCTAAAGGCAAACATATAGGCCTCTAAGGTGATGAAAAATGGCATGATTGAAATTTCATTTCAAATTTCCCTTTCTTAGACATTAGATGCAAATGAACAATGATGGGGACCTTATGAAATGGGGCTATGGTGCACCAATTGAACTCCTCAATACGGTAGACACACAAAAATTGGATATCAATTGCACCTAACCCCGCGAGTTCAATTTTGCATTTACATAGCATATATTTGAGATAAATTCATATAAGTACAATATAAGTTATTTAATCTCAACTTTTAATCATTTTTCAACATTTTATTGCATTGACCCCTCTATGTGCAATTTATCAACTTTACAATAATAATTCAATAAAGGTACTATAAATTATACAAAAATTTGTAGGATATAACATGGAAAAAGTGTGAAAAATATACACTCATCAATAAGCCTTCAAACAAGATGACGACCAATTAGAACAACTCGAACTAGGTGAAAAGATGTAGGTGCTAAGCTCAATTGACCTAGATTAGGTCAGTTCAGACGTTAAAGATTTGCTTGGGTTATGTTAAGGTAGGCTTGGAGTGTTTACAAAAAGGTCAAGAGTTGTCCTTGCTTAGATGAATGAAGGTTCTCAAGCTTTAAAAGATGACTAAGGCCTCAGACAAGATAGGGTACCTTGCCCCAAGCTAGTTGATTAGCCTAAATATGTTGAATTAGGCCCTAAAGGCCTCAAGCTCAACTCCGCTGGTCCATAGACTTAATTCCTATCATCCTCCCCATGGTACTAAGGATTTAACCTCAAATTTGGAGAATCATCTTCAACCTCATCTTCTTCTTCAATCTTATGTAGGATAAGGTCAGTTACATTAAATGTGGAGCTTTAGCTAAATCAATCTGGTAAGCATTGTTGTTGATCTTCTTTAGTTTCTTGAATAGACCATCAACTCTTGGAGATAATTTGTTCTTTCATAAGTGCAGGAATCTATCCTAACTAAGATGAATCCATGCTAAGTCTCCAAGCTTTAAGTGCATTACTCTTCTTTCTCGACTACTAGACAATTGTTGCTTCTCATTAAACCTTTCAATCCATTCAATGACTCTCTGATGCAACTTCTATAACTCTTGAGCTAAATTAACTCCACTAAGATTTTCTTGGATGGTAGTAAGGATTCTTGTAAGGTCTAGAGGAATCATAGGATTAAACTATACACAACGTTAAATGGGTTCTTCCCAATATTCCTATGGACTATTTGGTTATATGAAACTCCATGGTTGGTAAGCAAAAGTCCCAATCGCCAAAATTCTTTTCAACAGTAACTTGAAGTAGTGCTCTCAGATTTTGTTAACCACCTTAGTTTGTCCATCTATCTAAGGGTGGCTATTAGAATAAATGTGAGTTTGGTGTTAAGGCTCTTCTATAGTATCCTAAACAAGAAACTTAAAAGCTTAGTGTCCTGATTTGAAACAATGGTCTTAGAAACTCCGTGTAACCTAATGACCTCTTACAAGAAAATATTAGCAATATAAAGCATATGGTTAGTTCTATGGTGGTATGAAGTGTGCCATGTTTCCAAATTGATTAGTAATGACCAAGTTAGAGTGTTCCCTCAAGACGTTCTAGATAACCTTAAGACAAAGTCTATGCTGAGGTCTTTCCATAGCTTAGTCAGAATAAGCAATGACATATATTCTCCATGTGGCTATTTCCTCCCATTCACTTGCTTGCAAACCATATAGTTTCCAACCACTTTATGAACATCCATGGCCATCCTCCACCAATAAAATGTTTCCTTTATTAGCTCAGTAGTTTTGATCTCACTAAAATGCCTTGACAAAGCTCCACTATGAGTTCTTCTCATAAGTAGTTCTCTCATTAAAGTGCTTAAAATATATTGTTGCTTCCCATAGAAAAAATACCCCTCACTCATAAAGTACCCATTCACAACGGTTCTTTCCTTACCATGACTCATGATAGAACCAAACTAAGGGTGCTAGGCATACTATTCAATAATCAAATAAAACCCTAGTAACTTGGTTTAGAATGTAGTGAGTAGGATATGTCATTGAGACAAAGTATTAGCTACGATGTTGGTACTCCCCTTCTTGTGTCAAATGATATAAGAGAATCCTTCCATGAACTCAAGCCACCTGGCATGCCTCCTCGAAAGTTTTAACTTGTTAAGAAGGTACTTCAAGGACTCTTAGTCCATATAAAAGACAAACTCTCATGGAAGGAGGTAGAGCTACCACATTATATGAGCTCGGAACAATGACTAAAGCTCCTTCTCATACAAAGAATAATTTAAGGCAATACCACTTAGCTTCTCACTACAATATGCCACAAGCTTCCTTTCTTGCATTAGAATAGCTCCAATTCCTACACTAAAAGCATCAAACTTGAGCTTAAATGGCTTCTTAAAGTTGCTAAGGACAACCTTTAGGCCAAGTCAAGTTCTCTTTGATCTCATTAAAGCTTTTCTTAGCTCACTCATTCTATTGGATTTCCATTACTCTTTTTGGTCAACTCGATTAAGGGGGTCTTACTAGCATTGAAGATCTAAGTGAACCCCTTATAGAATGAGGTTAATTGATGGAAACTTCTCACATCCAATACATACTTTAGGGTCAGCCACTCTTAAACAGCTTGGACCTTTTCTTCATCAGCTTCGATTTCTCCTTCAAATGCTACATAACCCAAGAACATAACTTTTTGCCGGCAAAAAGTATGTTTCTTCAAATTACTAAACAATCATTCAATTCAGAGTATATCAAACAAATCTTAAGTGCTCTACCTAATCTTATAAGTCAGTACTATTTGCCATAATACTGTCAAAATATACCAAAACACATCTTCCAATCAATGGTCTCATCACATGGTTCATCGATCTCATCAATGTGCTCAGTGCATTAGTGAGACCAAAGAGCATGACCAATTACTCATAAGGGCTATGCCAGGTTTCAAATGATATCTTCTACTCATATCTAAGTTTCATATGATACGAACGTAGAGATAACCACTTCTCGAATTAATCTTAGAGTATATTCTTACACTATGGAGCTCATAAAACATGTCATTAAGCATAGATTTCAACTACTGACATTTGATGGTAATTCGATTAATGGCACAACTATTGATGCACATGCGCTAAGAACCATCCTACTTTGGGATGAGTAGAGCTAGTATAGCACAAGGGTTTATATTATCTCTTACATTTTCCATGTTCTGTTAGCTCGTCACTTATTTCTTCAACTCAACTTCCTATTTCAGATTCATTCCATAAGAAGGTCAATTAGGCAAGGCTATGCCATTTTGTAAGTTGATATAGTAAGGACAATCCTTTAGGAAGTTCCTCTAGGAACAACTTAGCAAATTCTTCAATCAGCTTCTTAATTTCCTTAGGCACTATTTCTTTACCTTTGACCTCTAGCAATCATTAAACTAACAAAAACATAAGCTCGTCTAACCTCACGGTCTCTCTCAACTCACTTTGAGACAAGAATAGTATCTTTTTTTAAGCTTAGGCAAGTAGTAATTTTGTCTCACTTACTTACCAAGGAGTCATGCGTTACGACTGTAGGCGTGAAGATATGGATGCAATGGTTATGTGTATACTGTGTGATAATCGCATTATACATCACTAAGGGAACAACTTGAGTTGCACATGTTTGATGATCAGGAGAGAATTATTAGGAAGAAGAGTAAGTAATATCAATAAGGCTTTAACATAAAGTGTGACAGGTAGAGGAGCTCAAAAACATCAAACTCTACAACCAACAAAGAATAAGGTTGAGTTCTTAAGATAATTGGGTATTTGATTTTTTAAGGTGAGAATCTATCAGAGTAATGATGTTTGTGCTAAGATCTCTCTTTTTTAAATGGTGGAAGGAAAGGGTATTTATTGAAGTTGGCCATTAATCTCATTTGTTGGACCGTGATGATGATCAATGATCAAAATTGATCCTTCCCCTTTAGTAGACCTTAAGGTTCTTTTAATGGGTTTAGGCCTAATAAAGACCTTCTTTGATGTATAAGGCAAATTAAGAACAGTTAGTATTAGATAAGCCAAGCTAACCATGGAAAATTTCACTTAATCATCTCAAGTATATATGAGCTTGACTTCCTAAGCCTCGTCACCTTAGCTTAAAGAGTTAAACTCAATTAATTAAAGGTTTTAATTTATCCCTCTACATTTTGCCTCTTAACCAAGTCCTTCAGACAAAGTTGAAGAGGTTTAGGCATTAAATAAGCCTTTAGATGACTCAACTGCATGTGTGCTATTGAACAGCTACACCATTACCAAATTCATTTGAAAATTGTCTTAGTGCGTGAATTTGCAACACCTCTTAATCATGTGTCTTGTCTTGGCTTAATTGAGTTACACGTTGCCCTTAAGGCAATACTTTAAAACAAATCTTCTCTAAGTTGCCTTTTTGTGAGCTAATTTTCCCTTCAATTCATCAATGAGTTATTTGTTCCATTAAGTTAAATTTCATCCACTATCTCTATATTAGCTATCTCATTAAGCCAATCCTCATGTATCAATATTGTCTTGATTTTCTTCAAATATAGGAGAATTCTTCTTATGAAATCTTCATATATACAATCGTCAAATGCCTTAAACTTTGATTGTGTGACCATATTATATGTTGGTGAAACATTTTTAGGAGCTAAACTTAAAATCAAAATTTTCTAGGGGTTTGTATGGAAGTGGAGGGCAAGAATTGATAAGCTTAGGCTTAAAGCCCGCCATTACCTTGTTGGGTGGTACAGGGTACTCCCTTCTCCCCACCCCCATACCCCCTCCCCCCCTATAGTGTAGTATAAACCAACTTTGATTTTTTATTTTTCTTACACATGAGATCCTTTATTTGCCTTGTATATATCTCTTTCTTTATTAAGTGGGTTTCGTTATGTACTGACTCTTTACCTATCTGAAGGCATTTAACTATTGAGTTCTAGGCATAAAGAAGTTTCATACAACCTATATCAGCATGCCTTGGCAGAGATAAAATATCCTAGTCTATGTACCACTGTTCGATTCACTAGCAATATATGCTTAAGTAAAAGACAAGAAAGAGGCTTATCATATTTCTTTACTCTTTCACCTCATTGAGGGTTCGACAGGTGTCCCATTTGGTTTTTCCCTTTAACTACTAACAAAATACAACAACCAAAATCAAAGAAGGTATATTCTAAGATTTTCTTTTCTTTCCATAGATGCTAAGGAAGACAAAGGAGAAGTGCAATTGTCATAAGCCTTTCAACATAAGTACTGACCTCTTCTGTACTTCTACAACCCAACATCTCAAGGTCTTGAACCCCAATAATCTTTATTGTAAATCTTGTATGCATAGTGTACTGAGTTAGGTGAGTTCAAATGGTGAGTCATTAATTTTTATGTTAAGAAATTTACAAAAGTATGCGAAAGGGGTGTAAGTGGCAATTGGTTGGTATTTAGCAGGTTAGTACGGACGTTCAGTACTATACAAATCATAGCTACACTCTACTACTCCAATGGCTTAGTTTGCTCATATAGGAGGATGGAAGCTTAGCTTAACTTCAAAAGTTGCTTGATTTATCAATTAAGGTGTCCTTGTTATGATATGATAAGGATCATGGACCAATCACATGCACCTAAGCTCGAAGACTTGCTCAAATGGTTTGCTGAGCTGTCCAAGGTGAGTTGAATGCCGAAGAGCAATACATTCCTCAGTCTGAACTGCCTGGTTACTTTGCTCTCCACATCATCCAGGAAGCTGTTGAGGTGACCAACCGACGTACCAAGAAGAACTCTCCACGATGCACCTATCCAAGTATTAAACTAAAATGCTGCCAACCTAACCTATGCTGAGACCTAGCTAACAACCCTCCAGAGCCGACCTAGCAAGACCAACCCAACCTCTTGAGACCAACTCGGCATTGAGCCACCGCCTAAACAAACCCTTTCCTAGTCCTAAATATCCAAGTTGCCAAATTGCTAATGCCAACCTGACGTGTTCAAAACCTACTCTACTCGACTAATAATGTCACTAGGACTACATAATGAATAGCTGACACGTGTACTATCTTTTCCTGACATCTGTACTGTCCTTTTTCTGTCATCAAATATTCTTTCTTCCTATTTACAACATTACCCTTGTAAATTATTCCTTTTCCTTTACTAGTAGGAATCCTTTTTGTAATTTACACTATCTAGAACTTACCCTAATTGGGTAATATAAATACTCGTATATTGTAATAGTCGTAACAGTAAAATACAATCAACATTCAAACATTTTCTTCTTGCATGAGCTAAGTGTATCTTGCTTAGTCTTGACTATCTTATCTAAGCCATTGAGTGTAGACTAGTAGCAAATGACCTCTGACCACAGTCGATGTAAGAGGAACCTAACTCAACCTTCCACTATTATTTATCTTTCAAACCATCTTGAGGTACGGAACCATCCCCTTAGTTCATGCGATATCGGACATCACATGTTTATCCACGTCAAACCGTATCAAGATAACTACTCGACCTATAGCTAAAGTTATATGAGCCCCACTGTTCAACCGTGTATGAAGGCTCAAACAAAGGAGAACTCATGAATTGTAGCTAATATAATTTTGTTCATCAATTGGTTATTGGAGTAGCTCAACATTTCTTACATTTTCAACAAGGAGAACTACTCTATTACTTTAAAGTTTAGCTAGGACACATGCTTTTCTTAGACATGTTGTAGCATTGGATGTCCAAAAATAATTAGGTGCTTAAAATGATAGAGAGCTCGACTTGGTTTAGTTATTGCGCTTGACCTACTATAGTTTCAATGTTGGAGTGCACATGTTCAGCTCTTGTAGCTTATCAACTAATCAATTTTGCTACTACCATTTGCCATGGCTACTTAGCTACTAGTTGCATTAGTGTGGAGTGCTAGTTTCTTTAGTTGCTTAGGTCATATGGAGTGCCATCTAGGTACTATTGAGTTGTTTCATTCATGCTCTAACTAATGATTGTCAATAGACTCTCACTTGGACTTCTAGTTAAGTGATTACTTCGCATAAGTTTTAAACTTTATCGTTAATGCATAAAAGAAAAAAAAAAGAAGTGATAGTATGATCTTTATCAATAGACTAATTGAGCTATTTTTGTGTAGAGGTTTTGTGAGATCTTCAGGTTTTGTTGTTCTTCCCCAAATAGCATCAAGACTATATGCAAACATGGAGACATTGTATAGCTTTTTGGAGGTGAGCATTATCAATTTAGTATATCTTAATTCTTGTGTTTGATCTTGTTTCTTCCTTTTTCAAGTATAGTAGCCCTTTTTTTCTTAAGATTATACCAACCTTCAACATTGGCTTTATACCTTTGATTTCTAAGAGTTATGCTTTTCATACATAGTAGTAATATTCATGTTTCCATGGTGCTTAATATATTGGAGATAAGCTCCACAAGAATTAAAGAGCTCGAACTAGGTGCTCTATTTAAAGAAATGGGAAGCTTAGCAAAGCTAATCTATTATTTTGTGCTTGCTTCTAGTTGCCTTTCTTCAAGTTCAGCTTCTTCAAAACACTAGATGCAAATGATGAAATATCAAACTTAGAAGTCAAAATGACTAACCACAAAACTACAAACAATGGGGAAGTACCTGATTAATGAGTTTGATTATCCCGCTATGTAATTTGTTTGGAGCATTCACTAGCAAGTTCAAAGCACATATGATCATATATCTTGAATTTTCTTTTAAAGTTATGTAAAAACAATGAGAGATGACAATAGTTTTCATCTTAATAATATCTATTACTTCTTGGAACACTTTCCTTTCCTTACAAGAGAAAATGGACCTTAGATATTAATATCTTATGTTTCAACTCTTCCATATTCATAGTCTTAGTCTTCATGTTAGCCTCAAGTTCGTCACTAATAACCCTGAATTTACTCTTCTTCTACACCCAATTTTCTTTTTTATTTGAAATGAAATTGGACTCCAACAAGGTTTGCTTCATGGCATTATTTGCGGCTTTTTTAATAGAATATGAAGTCATAGCTACCACTCTTTTATTCTAAATGTAGCTATTACTCAAATCCTTGCCACTCACATTTCTACTCTTACTCATGCCCATGTTTGGCATCATCTTAAAATGACGCTTGATTTTTAACCTAGTCAAAGGCTCTTCTTCTTGCAAATTCTCAAATGCTTTTAGGACCTCATACAAAGCCATGCATTGTTTAATTAAAATAAGTACTTGTAGGACCTCATACAAAACCATTACTTAACAAAGCAATTACCCACAATTGCATCAAGTGCCTCTTAAAGCTACATCTTGGTGCTTTCGAACCATCTTCCTTCCCATTTTTATTCACTCTCAAATCTATATACAATATTGGTGTATGGGTGTTTTATTTAGATACCTAGTAAACAAGTCTACCATAATCCAGTCCATAGTATTTTGATTTGCTATTGGGTTAGTGTGTATATGACATTCTCTAGACTATGCAATAATTAAATTTCTAGACATTTGCTCCTTGGTTTATCATTTCTTTTGAGCATTCAATTTGCTACCACTCTTCTTACATGAATGCCTTGCTATTTTCCTTCCAAACCATGATCTATTATGCTTCGTTTTCACTTGAGATGCCATCTCCGTGATCATCAAAACTTGACATGTTTTGAGCTCATGTTCTCTGTTGCTACTTTCTCACTGGTAAAGGATGTGGCATAAGGCCGAATATCATACAAGTAAATTATGATAAATCCCTTCAGTTTGCATACCCACCATATCTTCATGGATCATTATAGCAATAACTTCTTTAGCATGCTTGTTAATCCTAACCAAGTTCTTATCATCAACTGTATAAATAATTTTTAACTCACTTTCAACCTTCTTAACAATGCTTATCACAATCTCCCCATTCATTTATCTCCCCCTTTTTCTTTTCTGCATTACTCAATATTACATCATGTTTTTCTTATATATAATTCATTTTCTTTATCTTCCTCCCTTCCCATCAACCATTATCTTAACTTTTATTTCTTGTAGATCTTCCTTATAAAAAGTAATACTTAGTGATGTAATTCAGAGCTAATAAACAAACCCCATCTCTCTACATATGTGAGCACATTTTTTCCTTTATTTCTTTATGATGTTTCTTGATTCTACATTTTAATAACCACCTATTTTCTTGAATTAAGGCATCAAGATCCTTGTATGTAATGTTACGCCCTAATCTCAAGGAGTCGTAATAGTCCTGCTGTGTAAACCAACCTAAGTTAGAAACTATCCTCCTTAACTGTTAATGTAGGCATAGTTTACGCAAGGCGAACGATAACTCAACCAGCTTTGAAGCAGTTAAATAGACACCTATGATATATAATACCTATGGAGTAACACTTTAAAAAAAAAAAAAAGATTTTTCCATATTTACATATAGTTTAAGTCATTTACATAGTTTTATATACATCATAGGTTTTAAGACTTCCAAAAGTACTGTAAACTCCATAGGAAGATGTCATTACACAACATAGATACATCGATGATTCGATGAAAACTATAAGGCCCCCCAGGAAGACCTTATAGTCTTCTCACAAAACAAAAACAAAAACAAAAACAACTTGTACATTGATTCATTCCTTAGTCTTCAACTCTTCACTTCCCGACCCGTCAGAATTAACTTATGGATTATGGTAACGAGGCATCTTTTGATACTATTCCACACCTGCAAAACAATCTATTAGGATGTAAGCCCAACTAGCTCAATAAAAAGGGACAGCATCATAAGATTATATTAGCAAACATGGTTGTTCAATCATTAATTAAATACAAAATGTAATAAGCAAATGATAGATCATCCCATAATGTTTGACCGGTTCATTGTGAAGTTATAGAAATTCTATCTACTCTAACCTAGATTTCAACAAGTTTCAACGCAACATTATTAGAATAAATCCGAGCTTATGCAATGTGGACACTCTCCTCCTAAGACAACATTAGAACTACGGCTACCAACTTTGTTGTGACCCCCTCTCCTATTGCTTAGTTTGACTAGGGGTGGGAAAAGGACAATTTCTGCTATCCTCATCTAAGTATCGATATTTAGTCTGATAACCTAATTGTTACCCCTATTAGGTTATCATGAATGTCAAGTTAGATCTTAATCATGTTAAGATTAGTCCAAATTATAAAGTGAGCAACCAAGTTCATATATGCAATACATGTTATGCTCAAGCAGAAAATAGCACCTGGAGTTCAACTCCTAATCATCAATCAATATCACAAGCACAAACATGACACGTGTACAAACAATCTAACTACAATCACAAACAAGCACTCTAAATCCTCCAAGTATCCTAATATGATACTCCAACATACCGTTAAGCATCGATCCCAACTTACCTAATGTCAATGCAAGTTAATCTTGCTTCTCGTGCTCAATCCCTTCGTAAGTCCCTAAACAATCAATATAAATATTTTGGTTTTTGCTAAGTAGAAAGTATATGATTGCTTTTTAATGTCTTACATATAGTTTAGATAGGTTTATTAAGTACTGACCCCTTTTAATGTTTAAGCCAACTCTTAGAGCACTATCCCCTCTTTCATTCTTTTTAGGATTTTAACCCACCTTTAGGGCATTGCCCCGTCTTTGTAAGGCTCTAGCCAACTTTCAAAGAGTTACCCCCTCTTTCGAGTTTTTAACGAGCCCATAAGGTACTTCTCTTCACCGATTTCTCTTTTAGTGAGCCTGAAGGGCACTTCCCCTTCACCGATTTCTCTTAGCGAGCCCATAGGGCACTTCTCTTCGCCTAGTTCTTAGCAAGCCTATAAGGGCACTTCCCTTCACCAATCTCTTCAGTAAGCCCGATTTCTATCTTAGCGAACTCGTAAGGTGCTTCCATCTCCAACTTTTCTTTAAAGTTCTTTAGTCAGCTCATAGAGCACTATCTCAACCCAATCTTTCTAGTAAGCCTATAAGCTGTTTCTTGTTTCCTAAACTTTCTTTAGGGTCTTAGCTAGCTCAAGGAGTACTTACCCATCTTGTTCGATTTAAGGTCTTAGCCAACTCAAGGAGCTCTTTGCCCATTCATCTAGGTTATTCAGCTTAAAGAAACACTTCTAAGTTTTTCTTGAATCGATTCTAAGTAAGGGTTGCTAGTCCCCTAGAGACACTCCTACCTAAGTTAATTAGCTTAGTAAGGTACTACCAAGTTTTAATTTAGAGTCATAGCCATCTCAAGGAGTGCTTTACCCATTCACCTAGGATAATTAGCTCAGAGGAGCACTTCCAGGTTTTTCTTAAATCGATTCCAAGTAAGGGTTGCTAGTCCCCTAGAGGCGCTCCTACCTAGGTTAGTTAGCTTAATAAGGTACTACCAAGTTTCAATTTAGAGTCTTAGCTAGCTTAAGAAGTGCTTCACCCGTTCACTTAAGACAATCAACTTAGAGAAGCACTTCCAAGTTTTTTCTCGAATCAATCCCAAGTTTAAGGTCTTAACCAGGTCAAGAAGTACTTCGCCCATTTTGCCTAGGTTAGTTAGCTCGCTGGGGCACTATCTGGTTTCTCTTTTGGGTTTTAGCCAGCTCAAAGAGCACTCCACTCAATTCATCATGGTTAGTCAGCTCATAGGTGTACGACCAAGTTTTTGACACTTCTTTAAGGTCTTAGTCAGCTCAAGGAGTATTTCACCCATTCGCTTAGATTAGTTAGCTCATAGGGATACAACCAAGTCCTCAACATCTCTTTAGGGTCACAACCAACTCAAGGAGTACTTTGTTTGCTTGCCTAAGTTAATCAACTCATAGGGCCATAACCAAGTCCTCAACATCTCTTTAGGGTCTTAGCCAACTCAAGGAGCGCTTCGCCCATTTGCCTAAGTTAGTCAACTCATATGGGTATAACCAAGTCCTCAACATCTCTTTAAGGTCTTAGCCAGCTCAAGGAGCACTTCACCCATTTCATCTTGGTTAGTCATCTCATTAGGCCATAACTAAGTTCCCAACATCTCTTTAGGGTCTTAACTAGCTTAAGGAGCGCTTTGCCTATCTTACCTTGGTTAGTCTTCTTATAGGGGCACAACCAAGTCTTTAACATCGATCTTAGCCAGCTCAAAGAGCACTTCACCTATTCACCTAGGATAGTTAGCTCAGAGGAGCACTTCCAAGTTTATCTCAAATAGATCCCAAATTTAGGGTTGCTATTCTACTAGAGACACTCCCGCCTAGGTTAGTTAACTCAATGGGGTACTACCTGGTTTCAATTTAGGGTCTTAACCAACTCAAGGAACGCTTTGCCCATTCACCTAAGATAGTTAGCTCAAAAGAGCACTTCCAAGTTTGTCTCGAATCTATTCCAAATTTAAGGTTTTTAGTCTACCAGAGACACTCCTACCTAAGATAATTAGTTCAAAGGAGCACTACTAAGTTTCAATTTAGGGTCTTAGCCAGCTCAAGGAGCGCTTACCCATCTCGATATCTCTTTAGGGTCTTAGCCAACTCAAAGAGCACTTCACTCATCTCATCTTGGTTAGTCAGCTCATAGGACCATGACCCAGTCTTCAAGATCTCTTTAAGGTCTTAACCAACTCAAGGAGCACTTCACCCATTTTGTCTTGGTTAGTCAACTCATAAGGGCACGACCAAGTCTTCAATATTTCTTTAGGGTCTTAGCCAGCTCAAGGAGTGCTTTGCTCATTTCATCTTGGTTAGTCAACTCATAGAGGCATAACTAAGTCCTTAATATCTCTTTAGGGTCTTAGTCAACTTAAGGAGCGCTTCACCCGTTTCATCTTAGTTAGTCAACTCATAAGGGTACGACTAAGTCCTCAATATCTCTTTAGGCTCTTAGCCAACTCAAGGAGCACTTCACCCATTTCATCTTAGTTAGTCAGCTTATAAGGGCATGACCAAGTCTTCAACATTTCTTTAGGGTCTTAGCTAGCTTAAGGAGCGCTTCACCTATTTTCCCTTAGTTAGTCAACTCATAAGAGCACAACTAAGTCTTCAACATTTCTTTAGGGTCTTAACTAGCTCAAGGAGTGCTTACCCATTCACCTTGGTTCATCAAGGCATGACCGAGTTTCAATTCCTCTTTCAGTTTCTCGGCCAACTCTTAGAGCACCTCCTCCCTCTTTTCACTATTGTCGAGCCTAAATATTCACCCTCTTGGTTCTCTTATAAAATTATGTCTTTTTAAACCGACCAATATTAAACCCTTACCTATTTAGTACTAATCCTCAACTAGAGTTTAAAGAAAAACCGTTTAATTTAAAAGCGTATTAGAGTCGCCACCCGATAAAAGTCAAGAAAAACAGTTAAGTTATAATTAATTGGATAGATTGGTTATAACTTACCCACCAGTCTAACGATTGAAACCAATTTTATAAAACAGTTTTTGAAACCAGAGATCTAAATTCGAGGTCTAGGAATTTTAAACTCTTATAAGTACTATTGACATTCCAAATTTAAACTTAATCTTAAAAAATCACCTTTTTATTTCATAAGACGGAACTCAATTGTTAATTACTCTAAGTGGATAACTTAAGTAATCTAGAAAAAGGAAAATTTAGATTTTTTATTTTTATCGTTGCCCCGTAAGGGCATACGTACCCATTATTCAAGATCAAACATACATAGTTCTTTTATCTAAACTTTAGTAGATGGTTTGATTTTAATTTTTGAAAAAAGGTTGAATTTATGTTTTTACCCGGTTCAATTTATTCAAAAAAATTCTCCTAAAGGGTCTTAATCGATGTTTTATTTTTGGAAACTCTAAAATAGTCCTAATTTGGAATAAAAGGTTCATTTATTTTTAGAAAACTCAATTTTTCTAAGTATCAAAATTTTATTTTTTTTTTCACTAACCTATTTATTTATTTTTATTTTTATTATATTATCTTATTTATTTTATACTTATTCTATATATTTCTATTAAAATAAAAAATAAATAAATAAATAGATTACTTCCCCTTTTTTTTCTCTTTTTCTCTTTTTGTTTTTCTTCTCTTTCTTTTTCTTTTTCGTTCTTTTTCTTTCTTTTTTTTTCTTTTCTCATTTATAACATTTACAAATAAACAAAAAAAAAAACAAACAAACAAACAAACAAAAATATAAACAAAGCTGGCTCGGATTAGCTTCGAAACGACTTGGACGACTTAAAGGTGACTCGGATCGGCTTGTCGGCTCACTTCGACTTGGATCAACTCGGTCAGCTCACTTCGACTTAGTTAGCTCGAGGTCGACTCACTTCGGCTTAGTCGACTCAATTCAACTCGGTTGGCTCGAAGTCGACTTACTTCGGCTCCAGTCGGCTCAAAAAATTCGATGGTAATAGTTTTCATCCAAAATTCTCTATAGGGGATGCTATCCTAAAGAGAGAGAGGAACCATGCTAAAGAGAGGAAGCTTTAATTTTTGTTTTTCTAAAGTGTTTCAAAGCTTTTGTTATATTTTGAAAATGAAGAATAGACCCCTATTTATAGGTGTCATGGTCGAGTTAAGGATGGAAAAAATTAAATGCAATATGATTTTCTTCCAATTTTGGATTGGACAAACTTAGATAATACATAGTGCTAAATACATAGCTACATGTGTAAGTATGTGTCCAACGCATGTAGGAGTATGTTTACCACACTTGAAAGTGAGTTAGTAAATGATGTAGCCCACAATGTAGTGATGACATGGTAATAAAGTGGGAAAAGAAAATAAAATATACATTTTACACTTTCTATAAATTGAACTCAAGATGTTCAAGTCATATGCAATATCAAGTCCAAGTGCTTATCTAACTAAGTTATTAGTTTTTCCTTTTGTACATATAGACCAGATCAACTTAGGTTAGATTCAAATTTAAGCCCAAGCCCCATGGCCTTTTATGAAAAATTACTTAAATTAAAATTATATTTTATTTAAACAACAAAAAAAAATTATTATTTTCTAAATTCACTATTTTTTTCTATGTTCTTTTATTTTCTAAATTTCTTATTTCTTTTGTATTTTTTTTTTTTCAAGATTTCCTATTTTTTTATATTTTTCCAATTTTCTTATTTTTTGTGCTTTTTTTCAATTTTTGTATTTTCCTAAAATTCTTATTTTTTCTAAATTTCTTTATTTTTTGAGCTTTCTTTAATTTCCTTTTTTTTTGTGTTTTTACTAATTTAGGACCTATTGAAGAAATAAAATAAAATAAAAAATAAAAACAAAATAAAATAAAATAAAGGGGTCAAAAATTGGATATCTGCAGCTGCCCCTCTTTGTAGTGAAGTTTAAACAAAACTTTGCCTTAAAGACAAATAGACATTATTTTTGCCCCTAGGATGACTTTAAACAACTATAGCTATCCTAAAATTGATTTATTAGGGATTTGGATGAAGAAATGAAACTTGTTCGTGCCTCTCTAAGCTTACTAACCTAGGTAGGAGTGTCTTAAGGGACAGGCAATCTTACGCTGGAATTGATCTAAAACCTAGCCGTGCCTTACTAAACTCATTAACCTAGGTAGGAGCGTCACGCGAGGACTAGGATCAATCTAAAACTTAGTCGTGCCTCACAAGGCTCACTAACTTAGGTGGGAATGTCTCTTGGGGACTAGTAACTTTAAACTAAGATCAGTATAAAATTTGGTCATGCCTTACAAGGCTTACTAACCTAAGCGAGAGCGTCAGTCGCGAACTAGCAACCCTAAACTGCAATCGATTTAAAACTTAGTTGTGCCTCATAAGGCTCACTAATCTAGGCAGGAGCGTCTCTTGGGGACTAGCAACCCTAAACTGGGATCGATTTAAAACCTAGTCGTACTTTAGAATGCTTACTAACCTAGGTAGGAGCATCTCTCAAGGATTAGCAACCCTAAACTAGGATCGATCTAAAACCTAGTTGTATCTCACTAGGCTCACTAACCTAGGTGGGAACATCTCTCAAGGACTAGCAACCTTAAACTGAGATTGATCTAAAACCTGGTCGTACCTCACTAAGCTCACTAACCTAAACAAGAGCATCTCTTGAGGATTAGCAACCCTAAATTAGGATCGATCTAAAACTTAGCCGTACCTCACTAGGCTCACTAACCTAGGTAAGAGTGTCTCTTAGGGACTAACAATCCTAAACTAGGATCGATCTAAAACCTAGTCGTACCTCACAAAGCTCACTAACTTAGGTAAGAGCATCTTTTGGGGACTAGCAACCCTAAACTGGGATTGATGTAAAACCTAATCATGCCTTATAAGGCTCACTAACCTAGGTAGAAGTGTTTTTCGGGGATTAGCAACCCTAAACTGGGATCAATCTAAAACCTAGTCGTGCCTTACAAGGCTTACTAACCTAGGTGGGAGCGTCTCTCGAGGACTAGCAACCCTAAACTGGTGTTAATGTTGTGCCAAAAGGAAACGATAAGGAGAAGTGCCTTATGGAACTTGGTGAACAAAGGAGAAATTCCCTATGGGCTTGCTTGAGAGAAACTTAGTGAGGGGAAGTGCCCTATGGACTTGTTAAGAGAAACTGGGAATGATGAACCAAGTTAAGATCGTGTCTTCGAAGGTTGGCTAAACACTAAATGCAGAAAGTGAAGGCCTTATGGGCTGGACAAAAGAGACGATGAAGAGAGGTGCCATACTAGCTTGCTAAGAGAAACTTCGTGACTAGAGGGGTCTAATGGGTACTCTTGAGTGAATTTGGTGAACAAAAATGCCTCATAGGCTTACTAAAAGGAACTAAGTGTCTTAACGGGTTTGCTAAAAGGAAGAAAAATACCCTATGAGCCCACAAAAACCCTATAGAGAATGATGAGGGGAATTGCTCTATGATCCTGCTGGAATGTTTGAAGAAAGATTAATGGATGAGGAAGCGCCCTATGGGCTTGCCTAATAGACAATTAGAAATGAGATTGAGTTGAGATTGCGTCGAGGCTGGCCCAAAAGAAATTGATGAAGAGGAGTGTCGTACGGGCTCGTTAAGAGGAACTTGGTGAACAAAGGGGCTTGATAGGCTTACCAAACAAAATTAAGCATCCTATGGCCTTGCTAAAAGATCTTGATGACCTGAAGGGCTCTATGGGCACGCTAAAGGGAATCGAGGAACAGAAGCGCCTTATGGGTTTGCTAAAGACCTTGAAGAGAGATGAATGGATGGAAGGTAAGATAACCCAATCGAGAGCTGATCCAAAACACTACCCGATTTTAAGGAAAATATTTACAGAAAAACCCTTTTTTTATGAAGACCACTTATGTTGAAAAAGACGTTAGGGATAATTTCCTTTATTTTGAGAAGAATGAGAAAAAGCCCGGACTCTTAACTCTTCTTTTTTTTTTTCTTCTTTTGTTTAGAATGGATTGAAAACTTGACCACTTGAGCTAACATAGACTTGAAATACTTTCTCTCTCTTTTTCCTTTTCTTCTTCTTTTTTATTATTTTTTTATTACCTTTTTTCTTTTTTTTTTTAATTTGCTACCAAGTAAAGAACCCTTCCTTAATAATCACATAGGGCCTCTTATGTTCCCCTTAACTTAGATGCTGAGCCATTTGATAAGGCCTTATGATTTCAAACATCTTTAAAAAGGTAACTCATGGCTATTTTAGTTAAAGAGAACTTCCTTAAAAACTCTCGATCTAGATTATACTCTTGACTACAGTCCCAAAATTATAATCCTCTTGACTACAATCCTAAAATTATAGTCCATTTTACATGTGATATGCCTTGATCAATCCATTAGGTCTTTTTTGGTTTATCATTATGAATTTAGGCTTTTAATCTAAGGGTTTCAAAAGGAATTAACAAAGAAGTCTATTTTGAAATAAATATTAATCCCGAGCATACGAGTTAAGAACCTTAGGAACAATTAGAAATATACTTGCCTCAATTTCAAAAACAAATTTTATTAAAGATAAATTATCTTTAAAGATCGGAAGAGCTTTTACTTGTATAAGGGTGGTATTGTAGGTAGGAAGGCCAAGTGTGAGAGAGGCTTCAAAGGGGATATAAAGATTTTGGGTTTTTAAGCTTGGACTATGATATGGCTTTCACTTGGCTCTTGGCTTATACTTCAACCCAATTTTCCAACCTCTTTTCCTCATCTTTACCTCTTTCTATTTTGTTATTGCTTTGCTCCACTGTTCTTTTGTTGTTCTTTCTTCTTCTTTTGGCCCCAAGCCAAATTTTTACCTTTTAAGTGATTTAAAGTCCTAAATTCATTAATTTCTATTGTATGGGCTCGGGTGAGGTAAGTAAAAGCTTGAGATGTTTAAAAAGGATGCGGCTCTTCCTTATTTAAAAAAAAAAAACATAACTTATCAAAAATAAAATTTTCTTTTGAATTTAACATTACTGAAGCAAGTACAAACCAATTTTAATCCCTCTCTCCTTATCAATGACCCTAACCTTCGAATTACCCCATTGTAGGATGGTTCTCGACAAGTTTTAAATTTGAAAAATTCTTCAAATAGGTCCAATGGGATAAACAAGAGATGATTGTGTTTAGGATTCGAGAAATGAATGCCTAATTTCATTTTGATCTACATATCGCATTCAAAGTAGACCTCCTTTAAGAAATGAGTCCAAAGTATCCTCACCTTTATGTTGCTCAACCTCTCAAAGTGTTATAAGTTAGTATGTGGAAAATAGTTTGCCTCTTTTCATTCTAAACCTTTTTAAAAGTGAGTTATCGATTTATTGAGGAGGAATTTATTTACCCAAATAACATTGCAATCATTTCATTAAAAAGGCAACTATATTATTCCAACTATTACAAACTTTATTGAAAACAACTTTCTTTGCCCCTATCTTAATAAGCACCCAATTACTTGAAACAACCCGTGAGTTTATCAAAAGGCATTGGTAAGCTCAAAAGAAATGGAGCTTTAGGCAACTCAGTTAGACTATCCTCATAACTTGAAGAAGGAACGTCTTGTTGTAGCTTTGGCTAAATAACTTTTACATTAATCAGGTCTTGAATCTTGTTCTTCAATCTCTAGCATTTTTCCTTAGAGTGCCCTTTCTAACACATATGATAGTCGCATCTTGCTTATGGCTCAAAGTTGCATGGTTTGTAATTTGAATTAGGGGCTTCATAAGCTATAAGCCTCGTTGCTTTCAAATGATAAAAGAGTTAGGTGATTAATATCTTCAGTTGAGTGAATTGTCTCCTCTAAGTCCCTTGGGTTTGTTCTTTCTTGCTTCTCCTCAACTTCTTTCTGCTTGGGCCTCCTTCATCACTTACGTTTACGGGCACTTGATTAGTGTTGAACATTGGGTGTTAAAATCTTCTAAGCATGGGGCCCATTGCCATTTCTAGATCTGTGGTGATCTTTTATAACATGGCTATTTTCTGTTCCAAATTTGAGAATCTCCTTTCCAGGTTCGAATCTTGGGGTATCTGGAGAGTGGTGATTATTGGAAACAAAACTTGCCATTGTTGGGTCATCTGATGCATCATCCTTTCTAGGAAGGCATATCTGTCATTAACCATGTGAACATGATTGGAAGAATTTCTTTACCAGTTAGCAACTTTTCTTTTATTTTTTTCTTTTTATTTTCTTTTTAAAAAAGAGAGAGAAAGATAAAACTTTATTTTATAGAAACCAGATTAAAATGATGGATTTTTTTTTTTTTGTTCTTTTTTTTACTTCCTTGAGTAAGGGATAATGAAAAGTTCTATTAAAGGATTGTCTACAAAGAAGGAAAGAATGAAGGATGACTAAAAAGAGAAACAAAAATTATTTTGGAAAGATCAAGGTACATGAAACTTAAAGTCCTTCAACTACATCTAAAGTTTCTAATTTAACTCTTGTAGTTGGGCTTTAATGTTGTCTAGCATTTCTACAACCCAATTCATGGTCCTCTTGCTTTGTTCAACTTGAGCTAACAAGGCCTTATTAAAGGCCTCAACACACCTAACCCTTTGCTTCTAGTAGGTAGCTTCAGCTTATAGTAACTAGTCATGGATTCCTAAGGCAACTAGTAGTCTTTGATTATTCTCTTGTTAGTTACCTACCATTCTTAGGTCTATATATTTCATAGACAACAATCAATCATCAATGTAGAAAAAGAAAACACATGAAAATATGTAGGTATTGGGATCGTTTAGGTTAATACATTACTTCCTTAAGTTGCAACCTTACTATTATTTTTAAAAACTGGCTTACATTAAAACTCTTGAACGATTAGTAAGGTTGTAATTTCTTAAGGGTAGTGTACTAATTCAAGAAGGAGAGTTTATGCAATTAGGATCGGTTTTGAAAAGGTCCTTAGGTTTTGTGACCTCACTTGTTAAATAACACTTATATTGATCACATTAAGCTTAAATAAGGTGGCCTAATCAACCTCGAGCGATGATTACACCACAATACCCGAAGCCTACACAATGGCCCCTCTACTAAGGTCTTAAGATGACCTGGGTTTGACCACATCTACCTACACCTTTAATGCAACAAATGACCCCCCATATCCCAAAGCATGTGACAAATAAAAGCTGAAAATGAATTCTAAGAAAAATATAAGGAAAGAAACTTCAAGTTTCTCTCTTTTTTTTTTCATTTTATAACAATATCGCCTTAAAACCCTAAAGGATGTATGTAAGAAGGGTGGGTACTAGAGGTGCTTAAACTCTATGACCTCATGCGTTTATGAAAAAGACAGTTCCTTGGTTATATCGAAGTTTAAGTGCGGCAGCCTAATCGATCCCAAACGATAGTTGCCTCACTACACTCGAAACTTACACAATGGCTCCCCATCCTAAGGTCCTAAGACGGTCCAGGTTTGACCGTATCTATATGTGTTCATAATACAATAAAAAAATCCCTCCCCACCCCCCACCCCTTCAAAACAATAAAATAAGTAAAACTAAACCTGCAAAAACGTTAGTACAGTTATGATATAAACAAAGAACGAGGAAGTACAGAAATTGCAATAAGGTGATTTTTAGAGTTTAATTTTAATTTTAGAAAGTCGAATGATTAAACCTCTTTACGTCCTTAATGGAGTCGCCAAGCCGTCAAGCCTGGATTTTCACCCTCTTGGTTCTTTTATAAAATTAGGCCTTCTTTAAACCGACTAATATTAGACCCTTATCCATTTAGTACTGATCCTCAATTAAGGTTTAAAGAAAAACTATTTAATTTAAAAACATATTAGAGTTGCCACCAAACCAAAGTCGAGAAAAACAATTAAATTATAATCAATTTGGTAGAATTGTTATAACTTAGCCACTAATCTAACGATTAAAACCAATTTTGTAAAACGATTTATGAAACCAAAGATCTAGATCTGGAGGTTAGGAATTTTAAACCCTTACAGGTACTATTAACTTTCCAAATTTAACCTCAATCTTTAAAAGTCACATTTTTATTTCATAAGACAGAACTCAATTGTTAATTACTCTAAGTGGATAACTTAAGTAATCTAGAAAAAGAAAAATTTAGATTTTTTATTTTTATCGTCGCCCCGTAGGTATCTACGTACCTACTATACGAGATTAGACATACATAGTTCTTTTATCTAAACTTTAGTAGGTAATTTGATTTTAATTTTTGAAAAAAGGTCGAATTTACATTTTTACCTAGTTCAATTTATTCAAAGAAATTCTCCTAAAGGGTCCTAATTGATTTTTTAGTTTTTGAAACTCTAAAATAGTCCTAATTTGAAAAAAAGTCCATTTATTTTTAGAAAACTCAATTTTTTTAAGTGTCAAAATAATTTTTGTTCACTAACCTATTTATTTTTTTATTTTTATTATATTATCTTATTTATTTTATACTTATTCTATTTATTTCTATTAAAATAAAAATAAATAAATAAATAGACTAATTTCTTTTTTTCTCTTTTTTGTTTTTCTTGTCTTTCCTTTTTCTTTTTCTCATTTATAACATTTACAAGTGAGCATTTCTAAATTTCTTTATTTTTTTAGTTTTCTTTAATTTCCTTTTTTTTTGTGTTTTTACTAATTTAGGACCTATTGAAGAAATAAAATAAAAATATAATAAAATAAAATAAAGGAGGGGAAAATTGGGTGTCTACAACTATTCACCAGAATTCCTAGCGTACCGAACCTAGGATGGCTAGCTAAGGTATTCCTTAAGACAAATTCCACCCTTGTGGTAAAAATAGTATTTCATTTGTCTTTATGGTAAAGTTTGAAGGCAGTTGTAAACACCTCATTTTCCAAGTGTACTCTTTCCTCCCCTATTTTATTTTTTAAAATAAGGTAAAGAGTCCTAAATTAAAAAAAAAAGCACAAAAAAATCAAAAACTTAAAAAAAAATACAACAAAAATGGAAAATTTAGGAAAAAAACAAAAAAAAAGGAATTTAGAAAAAAATACAAGAAAAATATAAAAATTTATAGAAAACACAAAAAAAAAATTGAAAAAATCACAAAAAATAGAAGATTTAGGGAATTTAGAAAATAATAAATTTTTTAGATAATATAATAGAATAGAATTTTTAATTTAAATAAAAATAAAGAGATAACCATTGGGCTTGAGTTTAAATTTGAATATTAACCATACTAATCAAGTCCATATATACAATTTAATTATACATATATACAAGATACATGCCAATAACCTAATAAATAAGTACTTAAGTTTGATATTAAGTTTAAGGTTAAAGATTTAAATCTCATTAAAAATAGAAACTACCTTTTTATTTTTTTTATCCAAAACACATTACAGTACCACACCACATGTCAATAGATCAATAGACTAAATATCTAATTGTGACATGTGATATTTCATTATTGACCTCGGCAACATATCTTCCATTCTCCTTCTTCTCTTTCCTTTTCTTTCCCTCCCTTTTTCATTAAAAAACAGAATACACATAGAACAGTTTTGAGGGCTCTTTCTCTCACTTCAACCCAGAACACATACCAAGCCACTTAACTTTCGCTCCCCGATCTCTAAACCCTTACAACCGAACACCCAAACTCGTAGCTACAACCCACAATTTACGTCACACTCCACTATTGCAACTCCACAGTTCACACGACGCTTACCCATCATCCATCAACAAACACCGTACAGATCACCGCTACCTCTCTCACTTGACCCTTTCTCCCTCGACCCAGTAATGGCCACACTTCACAATACTATTACCACCGCCCAACCGATCGCAAACCATTAGACAATGCACACGACACCAAACCTAACGTCCATACTCTCACCACTCAAAAACCCAAATCATAGTAACTGCTAACAAACGCCCACGTACGAACCACGGACAGCAAGCCCCTGATGCCGGCGACCAACAACCATTGCGCAACAACATCTACCTCACCATACACGGATGTCTACCATCAATCACTCCACCGTTGCCACCACATCCTTGTCTATCTACTGCAAACACTCAAACACGACCCTCTCTCATCCGACCAAGCCCCATTCCTCGTCGATCACAATTCAACAAACTTAGTCGCTCCATTTGTTGTCCAACGCAGCAACACTCGAACATACCAACCGCAACCCCACCATTGTATCCTCAGTCGCGTTGAGCCCAACCATCCAAATCTACTTAATCAAACAACGCATGACTAAGCCACATTCACACACGGACCACTCGCACACAAACCCTCGCTGTCGAGCGCAACAACCACCACGTCTGTCGCCATCCAACACTAACCAACATCCAAAACCACCTCCAACAGTCGTGGCACCATCATCATTAGAACTTTGGCCAATGACTTTCACATGAAAGTCAGGTCCCCCGTTCAAAATGCTGCCGAGAGCCGCCTGGAACTCGTCCGCCATCACTTGGAAGCTTCCTTGGCCGATGCATGTGCTGTATACGTATGGATCCGAGCCAACCTGTGCTTAACCCGAAGACCCGTACCCAAGTTCAACTCCAACCCCGCATAGTCGCCTGGCCCAAGTGCAAGTCCAGTCTATCAGATTTCTTTTGGGCTCTTTTGTTTTGTTTCTCTTTTATTGTTTGGTTTGGCCCTACTTCCATTGTATTTTTAGTTCCTTTTTTTTTTTTCTTTTTCTATTTTATTTTCATTGTAATTGTATATAAAATAAAAAAATCCAAAAAAAAAAGAGAGGAAAAGAGAAAAGAAAAACGAAAAAGAAGAAGGGAAAGTTTTATTTAAGTGCGACTTAGTTAAAAATAAAATGATAAAATAAAAAAATTATAATATATAAATAAAAAAAAAGTGAAACCATTTTATCACTTAGAAAGTCATTTTTTAAAAAATAAAATAAAATTAACCTTTTCCAATAAGGACACTTTTAAAATTTTTCAATTATAAAAAAAAAAACCCCAATTTAGAATCCTTTAGAGTTTTTAATTAGAGTTTTTTTTTAAATAAACTCAAATCAATTTAAAATGTAAATTCGACTGGTTTTTAGAAGTTAAAATCAATTAATTCACCTAAAGTTTTTACAAACAAACAACAAAAGTTTGATTCTAAATAGCCGGTACATAGACATCTGTATGTATAGGGTGACTTAAAATATGAAAAAAAATTATTTTCCCTCCTTTGGTAAATAATTCTTTAAATTTTTATTTTTTGTAAATAGATATAATTTTAGTTATCGCTTGTAAATAAACATTATTGAAAAGGTATTTGAAAAGCAAAATTAAAATTTGAAAAATTAAAAGTGGTACTCATTTAAAATTTAATAGGATAACCATCGGATCCAAATCTCTAGTTTAAAAAGAAAATCATTTTAAAAATTGGTTTTTTTTATAGATCAGTAACTAAGTTATAATCAATCTATCTAATTAGTTATAACTTAACTCTTTTTCCCCACTATAGTCGATTGGTGAATCCAAAATATTTTCAAAGTTAAAAGAACTAGTTTTCTTTAAATCTTAGTCGAAGGTTAATATTAAACTGATAGGGTTTAATATTGATCGATTTAAAGAAGATTAATTTGTTAAAATCAGGAAAAAATTTAGGCTCAACAATTAGAAAATCAGCTTGCTCCATCTATTCATTATCTACAATTCCTTCTTGGCAAAAATTGTTAAGAGTGAACTCAAGTTGTTGTGAACCAATTGAAAGTGAGTCGATCTTTTTACTCAGTATCTCTACATTGGTGGCTAAAGAGTGAACCACACTTAACTCAAATACACCTACAACTCTTTGGCTTCCCTTAGGTTTTTCCCATTGTTAGTTGTTCATAGCCATCCATTCAATTAAATTTTGAATTTGCTCAGGCGTCTTTCTATTTAGTGTAGCTATAGCTATTTTATCTATCATTTGCCTTATAGAAGGATTAGGACCATTATAGAAAGTTTAGATTTGTATCTAAAGGGAGAGGCCATGATGTAGGCACCTTTTTAGTAGGTACTTGAAGTGCTCCCAAGTATTATATAAGATCTCACCGTCCCATTGGGCAAATGTTGAAATATCGGCTCTAAGCTTAGCAATTTTAGTGGGCATGAAGTACTTTTCCACAAATTCATTCTAAATTGTGGTTTAGCACACAAGGAGAAAGGGAATAGACACAATCGGATGGCACCACCAACTACCCCATTAATTTTGAATGTATCACATATTTCCAAAAAGCTAGAAATATGCGCATTATGGTCCTCGTCTTATAGGCCATTGAACTGCATAAACTAGTGCACCATTTGTATAATATTTGACTTGATTTCAAAATTGTCGATCGCAATAGCCAACATATTTATGTTGGATTAAGTGCCAATTAAAGAAGGTCAAGAAAAATCTGACATGGTTCTATTGTCTTGCCCATTGTTGGCCATGTTGTCTTCAAGTATACTTTCTTGGTCGAACTCTCGATCATTCACTTCACCCTCTTCTTTAATTCTCAAAGGAGATCCTTAATTTATCACCTCCATGGTTTCTTTCATTATTAATTCTCTCAAATTCCTTAAAAGTTATCCTCTTAATCTCAAGGTTAATTTCAATCAAGTCTCATGAACGACTTCTAATCACGTATAGTACAAAAGGAAACATGGAGTTAGTTTAAGAACCCACAAATTAAACAAAAGAGAATAAGAAAGAAAAGAAAACAAGAAATTAAAGAAGACCAATAAGACATATATTGGATAAAGAAAGGCATTGTTTGAGCAAAGTCAAGCTTAGCAAAAGCATCATGGAGAAGCAATGGTTAGATTAATAAAGTGGCTAGCGTCCTTAATATCATAAGTTTCCAACAATGGCATTAAAACCTTAGTATAAGGTAACCTCACCTATTGATTTGTAGTATAGTTCAGTTAAAACAGATATTGTTCCCACGAGGACTATGAATACTAATGCTGGCTATTTCTGTATTATCTAACCGGCAAAATCAATTTAAGAAACCAAAAGAAATTAAAGTAAATTGCAGCTAATGATTAATTTAATAACTAATCTAGATTAGAATTAAAGAAATTAAACAAGAAAGCAATCAACTTAGAAAATTAATTTCAAGATTCAACTACATATCTAGATCTTACTTCCCCTAAAATTACACATGTGACTTCTACTCAAGATAATCTAATTTCATCTCTAATTTCTTTAATTAGGAGAATTTTCTAATAAAGTTAATAACATTCTCAAATCTATTAACCATAATCTTTAAATCACCAATTAGAATCTCTTCTTAATAGCATCATTGAATATCACATTAAAGAATGACGAATTATCATAAAATTAACAATCAAGAACTAGAAAGACTTTGCAACTTATCTGTAAGCTTGCAAAAATCTTCATCAATTATGCTTAGATCCAATCATATAAGTACTATCTCAATTTTCTTATACAATATCGAATATTAGATTAATACCTTAGAAATATCGATCTAAAGCAAATAAAGAACACATAATTGAATCAAGGAAATCAAAGATTTTATTAGATCTAAAGAAACTTAGTGTCACATGGCAATTCTAGGTTCCATAAAACCTAGATACAATGAAATCATGCACTATTCATGGCAAAGGAACAATCTTAAATAAAATCTAATTAAAACATGCAAATAAAAGCCATCTCTTAAAGCTTGGGGTGCATTGCTTTCTTGTACATTTTTATCCTTAGAGTCTCTAAAATTCGTATGGAAAAGTGTGTCAAAAATCCATAAATAATCCTTTTATAATGCATTCGAAATCCCTCCTTCACTGCAACATGACCAAATGACACAATCATATTACTAGTCCTGTCTCTTATATCCTCCCAATATAAATACCTCATTTTTTCCTCCCTTTTTATTTTTCAAATTTTTTAGAATAAGTTAAAAGGTCTTAAATTAGGAAAAATACAAAAAAAATAAAGAAAATTAAAAAAACCCAAAAATATATAAATAATAAAAAAAATTTAGAAAAAATAAGAAATTTAAGAAAATACAAAAAAAAAAAAGGAAAAGGCACAAAAAATAAGAAATTTAGAAAAAATACAAAAAATGGAAAAATTTAGAAAAATATATAAAAAATTGAAAAGTCACAAAAAATAGAAAATTTTGAAAAAATAGAAGATTTAAGGAATTTAAAAAATAATAGTTTAATAGAATAGATTTTCTTTGATTTAAATAAAAATAAAGAGAAAACCGTTGGGTTTAGGCTTAATTCAAATTTAACCTAAGTTAACTTAGTCCATATGTACAATAATTATATATGTGAATAAGATATAGGCTAATGGCTTAATAGATAAGTACTTTGATATATACATTAAGTTTGGTTGGAGGCCTTAGTTTGAATTCTAGCAAAGGCAAGAAAAGCTTTTTTCGTTTTATACAGGATACATTACCACACACGTAGCACTCGACGATTGGCCTTGACAATACATTTTATTTCTCCCTTTTTATTCTTTCATTTCCTTTTCTTCCCCTCACTTTTTCATTTAAAATTAAAAAAAAAAACATACACACACAACAAAAGGAAAGGGGTTCCACATTCAAAACACACACGCGCACGATGGAAGGGGTCCATTTTCAAAGATTCACACACATACAGCAATAGGGGGGTCTACTTTGAGAACATACTCTCATAAATCTCTCTTTCTCTCAACCGACTCTCTCTTTCGCTCATCTATTTGAAAAACACACATACATAAAGATTGGATTCTCTCTCTCTCTTTCTCTTAATCCATGCACAACTAACCCTCTCTCTCTCTCCTCTCTCACTAAGTCGAATACACACAACACATACAAACTCACCCTATCTCTCTCCACTTTCACTCTCTTGCACATCATACACACTTACGATTTTCTCTCTCAAGCATCACGCTACAACTGCACTCCATCTCTTTCCTTACACAAACCCCATCACTAGCTCCATCTCCCTTGGCCACTTTAGTTTTTGCTATGATTTACAACAGCACAAGCCAATTCCTACAACCAACCACCAAAGCTACACATTACGGCCATTGCTTACTATTCAATCCGCTGCTACCCCAAACACCTCCCTTTAACTCGACCCTTTCTTGCCTATAACTCCTCTCTCTCTCTAACCATCCTCCACCATCGACTAAACAACCCAGCACATGGACCATTTTCAGCAGCCACTCAATTATGCGATACAAAGCTACCATCCATGCTCCAATTCACTAACCAAAATCACCCACAAATGTAACCTAGAAGCTACCTCCACACCAATAGCGATTGAGCCACACAATCCGCACCACATGTACATCACCACCACTTCCTTTAGCCACCGCCTAAGTGCTAACCACCACCAAAGTACCACCTTAAGAAATGGCGTTTAAGCAAATCCACGATCTTCAATTCAATAGCCACAAAAGTAGCTTTTCTCAATTGTTTTAGCCATCGAAATAGCCTCTAAATTGCCATTCCAGTTGCTACCATCATCTACTCAGGAGCCAACTCGGATCCGTAACCGACCCAAGTCCACGCCCACTAACCCGCTAATCTAACTAACCTACGCTGTGGTATTTGGTCCAACCCATTTGTGATTCTTTTTATTTGATTTTCTATATTTTTTTTTCTTTCTTTGTTGTTATTTTATTTTTTCATTGTAATTTGTATTGAAAAAAAAAAAGAAAAAGAAAAAAGAGAAAAAAGAAAAAGGAAAAGAAGCAAGAAAAAAAAAAGAAAGAAAAGTGAAAGAAGAAGAAGAAGAAGAGGAAGTATTTAATTTTATTTTTATTTTCACGTTTTAACCAAAAAATAATAATAATATATAAAAATAAAAAAATTAAAGGAATAAATAAAAATAATAATAAAGTTAATTTATTGCTTAGAAGATCGACTTTCCAAAAATAAATAAAAATAAGTGGACCACTCTCAAAATAAGATATTTCTAGAACTTTCTGAAAATAAAACCTTAAATTAGGACCCTTAAAAATTTTTCCTTAAATAAAATTAAAATGGGTAAAAAACGTAAACTCGACATTTTTTCAAAACTAAAATCAATTTAACCCACTATGTTTCTAATGAATAAACTACGAAAGTCTAATCTCGAATAGCAAGTACATAGACACTTATACATACTAGGTGACTTAAAATATGGAAAGTTTTATTTTTTTCATCTTTGTAAATATTTATCCAAATTAATTAATTTAGTCACATGTGATATGATTTGTTGTTTAGAAATTAAAAAAGAGTATATTTGAAAAGCAATGTTAAATTCAGAAAGTTAAAAAATGGTACCCATTTAGGATTTAATAAGATAGCGTCTTGATCCAGATCTCACGTTTTTAAAAACTGTTAACAAAATTAATTTAATTGATAGACTAATAGTTGGATTATAATCAATCTACCCGATTGATTATAACTTAACTCTTTTTCCTGACTCTAATTGGGTAATGACTCCAAAACATTTTCAAGATAAAAAAAATCGATTTTCTTTCAACCCAAGTCAAAGAGCAGTATTAAATAAGTAGGGTTTAATACTGCTCAATTTAAAAAAAAAAACCTTAATTTATAAAAATTGAGAGGAAAAAAACCAGGCTTAATACCTAAATCTTAACAAATCTTTTTAAATCTTCTTGTTTCATTCTAAAAAATGTTTTAAAACCTAAAAATCAAAATTTTACTTAATTAAATATCATTTTCTTAAAATAAATCAAAATTTTAAGGAAATATGCTAAAAATTACTGTAATAAATATAATCAATTAAAAGCTTATCAGTGGATAATATTCTAGTTTACATTAATTAATTCTAATTGATTGGAAGCAAATTGATTTTGAGCTTTGATTGATTGCAATGTGTGGTTAATTTTTTTATAAAATGAGGTGATTAAGAAAAGTTCTTGTCCTTAGTTATTTTCATGGGTTTTGATATATTTGCCTAAAAACAAGCAAAAGTTCAAGAATAGGGGGTTTGATAAGTGCTTTATTACATAATATTAATGGGTTTTTATTAAAGCTTTTGATGGTTTTATCGGTATTTTATGCATACTTGGTGCTCAATAAAATATATATATATATATATATATTTCGATTTCAAACATTTATGAAATAATTGAAAAGAAAAGGAAAAAATTCAATCACGCTTTACTTAATTTAGATTTGAATTGAAAGAGTTATAAGTTTTTAAAAATCGATATAATCATCAAATAGGACTATGTTGAGGGTTGTAATGATTTAATTAACATATAATCAAAAAGTTATACAATCATTTAATATAATTATATCGAGATCGAGACAGTAATGAAATATAAGATAAAGATCAGAAAGTAATATGAACATTTAACATGATGATATCACGCAGATACATCATATTTAGATTGAAGTCCAAGAAGCCCAACGTCTCTAAGCTAAAGCCTATGTTTAACATGTATCAATTCAAGAAAATATGCCACGATTTAGGTCCGTGTAATGAAAGTCAACATCAGATGCAATCGTGTGGAGACTAAGTCCAATGTGCCATTCAATTGTCCCTGCAACATCTAAATTTCAAGCCATGAAATTTCGTGCCCAATCTAAAGTCCTAGTCATGCGTATTTTCGGAAGCCCACGTCCATTGAAATCCATAATGATGTCCAGATGAGTTAAAGCTCCATGTCCAATGCAATAAGCAAGCCAATTTTCACATGTTAAATAATTAAATTCCAAGCCCAACTTTAGAAAACAATCACTACTCCAGGATGAGGGTCCGGTTTTGTTATATTTAAAAAAGAGAGATGACCGACATGAGGGGTCTTTCACAGAAGACAGCGGCGGACGAACACGAAGAAATACACATCCACTGATTGATTCTTTTTGTATTTCAGTAAAGTAGTTCTTTAATTTCTTTTAGTTTTTGATTGATGGGATCAATACCGATTGTAAACGGTGACGTAATTTATACAAAGATTGAAAGATTAGGAACCTTATATTATTTTTATATAAGTTAAGTTTTCTCTTTTTTTTCTTGGTATATTTATTCACCGATTATCATTTTTCTCTTGTGATTTGCATATTTTATATAATCATGAATTGGCCTTTATTGTTAGGATATTGGATTAATGAAGTGTTATTTTTTGTCATTGAGCATATGTTTTATAATTTATGAAATACACGTTAAATTGAGTTAAAATCTAAAAACAGTAAAAATTAATTCAATTGGTACCATGACAAACAAACATTGAATTACAATACATGTAAGATGTAAGAGATTATGCATTGTAATTAAGTTAAGGTTTAAAACATAAAATGGTTAATTAACTAAATAATCTTTTTTAGAAATAAAAAGGCTTACTTAATTAGTTAGGGTAATTCACAATTTGATAAAGGTGATTCTATACTTCATTACTTTGATAACTCGAGAGAAAAATCAAAGGAAATAATCTAAATAGGTTAAGAATCCAAGAGTGAAATATAGTATATTTTAATATCATAATTGTTAATATCAATCCAAGATTCTAATTTACTGGCTCATTGATTTAATCCTTTAGGTGTTAGTTTCCTATATGTTCTTTATTAATTAGAAGTAGATTTAATATTTTATATTAACTGAGAATTAATTTACATTTTTTTATTTTAGCATATCTCTGTTTGCCTAAATATAAGTAAGATTTATATAGCCAAGAGCTAATCCTAATCTTTATGGGTTCAACCCAGTCTTTACCATTATTATATTGCATATGTGACTTAGTGCACTTAATAGTATAAAATATGCTTTTGTTTTAAAAAGTAGTGGTTTAGCTTATTAGTAGTCAAGGTCAAAAGTTTTTATGTGCTTACATAATTTCACAAGCGATTTATTCAAAAATTTAGCACTATTGTAATCCCATTTACAAAACTCATTAAGAAGGGGGAAGAGTTTCAATAGATTAATTGAGATCAAAAGAGTTTCAAGGAAATTAAAGAAAAGCTCGCCATTGCTCTTGTACTTGCTTTACATGACTTTGAGAAGATGTTTAAGTTGGAATACAATGCATAAGGTGTTGGGATAGGAGTTGTTCTCATATAAGAGCAACAAACCTATCACTTATTTCAGTGCCACCCTAAACTGCTAAATCTACGACAAGGAGTTCTACGACAAGGAGTTCTACGACTTAGTCTGAGCACTCACTGTGTGGTAATGCTATCTTTTACCTTATGAGTTTGTGTTTCATACTAACCACGAGTCATTTAAATATTTATAAGGTTAAAAGAAGCTATTACGATGGCAAGTTAAGTGAGTCGAGTTCATGGAGACGTGATTAAGCATGAGAAAGGGAGTATTAATACTATGGATGATGCCTCATCGCAAAGACATATGTTAATTGTGATGCAGACAAAGATTCTAGGATTCGTCTTAACGATCAAGTAATATAAGCAAGATGAATATTTTGGGCCCATTGTGGTTAAGTGCAGATCAAGAGTAGTCGATGGATTCTATATTAATGAAGGATATATATTTAAGAAGGGCTGAGTATACATAACAACCAACTTAGTGGGAGAGATGTCAATTAAGGAAGCACGTACCTAAGGCTTAACAAGGAATTTTAGGGAGAAAAAGGCTTATGATGTCACGAACTGAGAACGGTCTAGTCGTGGCAGACACCGTATACTATACGAAGAACTCTTGATTGATTATCTTTCCAATCAAGAACTCTTCACACAATATACAAGACTCTACAACATACTAGCTTCCCAAAAACATACAGATCCACATGATATCATCACATAAGCATATTTATATAAAAATTAAACTACAAAGTTTACAGTAAGCAGTAATTTAGTACATCTAGGTTTATATTACTAACAGAACAATAATACATAAGTAAAAGTCTGCATAGTCAATTCTCTCATCACACCGAATGGCCTGCTCTTACCTAAGTCCCTAAGATAACATGTGGCATCCCCCGACTAGCTTTAACAAATAAGTCATCCTGCAGTAAAAATCTAAGAAGGTGTAAGCCTAAGCTTAGTAAGCAAAACCCTCAACCACACCACAAGCAAATTATCAATACATTATATCCATGCATATGAATGAATGATTAAATAGAATGCCAAATAATACGTATAGTTAACTAGTCAATATACGCAACTCAGATTTAATACCCTCCAAAATCAAGGTCGGAGTATATACGGCACCCATTAGATCCGAGAATTATACTAGAACTTACTTTACTACAGAACTCTACGTTCTGTACTTAAATCAAATAAGTCCTTTATTTTCATAAAAACCAAATTCTAGTATAATCGTAAGTGGACCCCCGCAGTCTACACTCACCCTTAAACGAAGGTCTCTAAACTCGACCTTTTGCTAGGGGTTAGCACCTTCAACACCTAATATTCCTATGGGCCAAGGTAAGGTTATTTTGTACGAGTGCACCGTACAGAACCAATAAATTTATAATAACAACCCCCAAATAGCCTCTCTCTACCTCCGTGTGATGTGATGGTCGAAATTATGTCTATGCAATGTATGTTGATGCATGTACCGGTTTCTTCTTATAAGTCGAGTATAGTTAAGTCCAATTATGATGTGACCATCCAATAGCACACACAATCATTATATATACTATTATGCAACAAACAAAGTATTATTCATACTTAAAGTAAATTTACAACTCAGCTCATAATAACATATACAAGTATTTCCCGACCCCACACAACAATCAATTAACAATATCATTTAAGTCCACTATCTACAATCACATACAAGCATGGAATCATAAGGTAAATACTCATTCAGCTATAAAGACTCACTCTAGTTGTAGTAATTGATCAAAAGATCCTCGCCCGCATCGGGATCACTTAATCATTACGATATATCCACGATAGTAAGCAATTGAATTAACTAGTAATTCTAGATATCTATTTACCTAATTCTAATTAGATTACTATCAATTTTTATCCAATTAGACTTTATCACTAATCGTATGTAACTTTTTCATTTTATTTCTGATATTTACGAATTTATCGTCGTTTTTCATCATTTTCGGACTTATGTTTACATGGTGATGTCCATTTTGGACGTTAAAATCCGTGTTTTACGATATAGACTAAATTTATTGAAAGGTTATCTATTGAAGCTTAAATATTCTTATTGGCCAGTTTTATGTTCTATTTTAGTAGTTAATGATTTCATTAGTCATTAATTCTTACACTTAAATGATCTTATGGTTTATTATTTTAGAAGCTTATGTCATTACTTATGTCATCACTTATAATATCAATTGCTTATATCATAGCTTATGTCATCATCTGATTATGCCATTGCTTACATCATCTGATTATACCATTGCTTACATCATCATTTGCTTACATCATATATTATATATATACTTTATCCTTATGTATTCATACACTTTATATACATTTTATATATATACTTATACTTTCAACGTACTAGTATGTATACTTGTGTAATTATACGTATACTAATACATATACCCATATACACATACGGTAACATACGTATTTTTATATGTATTTTCGTATGCTTAAAATACCCTTATAAGAAAGCTTCATAAATTTTATATTTTTGCACTTTAAGGGTGTATTTAGCAAGGTATATGTATGTATAGTTAGTATATATCTCTTTTTAGGTTATGTACATAATGGGTACTTATGTATAAGAGTCTTCATACATATATTTATCGAGTGTACTCTTATGTATACACACTTAAGCATATGTATATGTGTTTTTCTTCCATTTACTAAGGATCTCCTATACTTTTAAGCATAAAAAATAGAACTTTCGCTCTCAACAACACATATGCACATATTATACCAAATTTCTATACTAACCTAACTTATATAACTAATTACTATATAAGATAGAAAATCATATGATAACATGCCTTTTTCTCCTTGGTTTATGATAGTGGAAATTGTGAAAGTGAAGGGAGAAAGTGTTTGGAATTAAGGGAGCAAGGGGGGTCACGATTTTGGAAATGGAGAAAAGGACTTGGTTTTGTGTTGTTTTGTGTTTGAAAAGATGAAGACAAGCGGGTTCTAAGTGAGGAGGAGAGTGGATCACAAAAGGAGGGGTGGAAAAGAAAAATGAGTAGAAAGTTAAAGAGAAAGGAAGGAATTCTCTAGATAACAATGGCATTGTGTTAACTTTTCAATATGTTGACTTTAGTCAACACATGTGTTGACTTAGTCAACTTTTGACTTGGTCAATTTTTGACTTGGTCAACATTTCAAAATTACATGTAATCTAGATATACATAATGAAGTAATTAGGAAGAATTAGGAAGAAAATTAAGGAAATGAAAGAAAACATAGGGTTTAGTGAAATGATTAGTAAGGATAGGTAACGAGATCTTTCTCTAGGTGTTTATATCCCACATACATCATTTAGTAGGCCACTTAATATAATTATCATGAAATGTGCCATTTAGGATACTGATACTTACTATATGTAGTATAATCATCAACTAAGTTTTTAACTCTATATAATGCTAACCTATTTATATACTTAGAAGATAAATATGATCTATGATGCAATATCTTAGTTTCTAAAGGATTACTTTAGTATTATATATATTTATGAATCATTGAAAGTTATCTTTAATCTTTTAACAATGATTCAGTATAATGCTAAGGTTATATTATCAATTAAGGTTTTAGGGTAAATTACGGTGAATTAGTACTTTTATATCCTTAAAGTTATAGTTTTAGGGTTTTTATCACTTTCGGATGAAATTTTTAGTGTTTACATATGTTTAGAGTAGACAAATTTTATACGCAATTGATTAGTTATTTTAGGGTTTTTGCTTTCACTAACCTTGTCAACTCCTAGGAATATCTAACACACTTAAGTCTACTTCAGATGTTGGGTTAAAAAATTTAGGGGTTTACATATGAGCTATTGAAAGAGTATTTCTTTTGCTAGGGATCATGAAGGAAATAGAGTGTTAGAGAGGTTGATTGCATGTAAGAGGGCTAAAGGGAAGAAATAGCCTTATGAAGAATACACAACACTACCGAACTTAGATCAACTAGACTAACCTATGTATTAAATTTATCCTAGGACTACTGATGATAGCCAATGAAAAGGATTTTATTATGGTGATCATGGATTAGTTATCTATATGGTCCATTTCATTCCTTACCATAAGATCAAAGATGCTTTATCTATTTTTAACCTTTTTTTATGTAAGAGATCATGCAGTTACTTGGAGTCTCCCATAGCATCTTTTCAAATTAGGATTTGAAGTTTACAAGCTTCTTTTGAAAGATCTTATGAAGGAGACTTAATATGAAGTTGATGTTTAACACATCTTGCAATCTCTAAATTGATGGCTGGATCGAGGTCAACAATCAAACATTGCCTACCCTACTTAGAGTTACAATTAGTAAGAACCTTGCCTATAAGGACTTGTGTCTACCTATTGTTGATTTCAGCTATAATGGGTTTACACATAGTTTAACCAATAAGTTTCCATTTGAGGTCATTTATGGAAGCAACATAACTTTTCCTATGGGTATGATCCCCCTCAAATGGATCTTTGTAAAATGAAAATTTTCATAGGCCACGATAATATTATCTTGTATTAAAAATGATATATTCAAGGAAAGCTTATAACCTATTAGGAGGACTTTGGATATAAATTCGTATGCAAAGTTTTACGTACTGATAGGAAGAAATTGACTAACTATTTTAGGGAATCTTTAGGAATGAGCATATTATCCGTATCATTAAAATGAAAAGGCAACATATCTATGTGACAAAGGTTGAGAGAATTATAATGGAGGAAATCAACGCTTGAGAATAAATTCAAATAAAGGATCAATATTTTGAAAAGTTTAAATAAGGAATTAATATTTCATAAAGTGGTTCAAATAATGGATCTTGTTATTATAAGATTATAATATAAATAGTCATTCCATAAAATTGTTTGAACCACTTTATGAAATGCTAATCCCTTATTTAAGCTTTTCAAAATATTGATTTATTGTTTGAACTACTTTGTAAAATGTCAATGCCTTATTTAAACTTTTTCAAAACATTGATTTCCTATTTGGACTTACCTTAAAATATTGATCCCCCTCATTATAATTCAACCATGAATGGTCTAATAATAACCTAGTGTAACTAAAAGAAGAGGCCATTTAACCTATTTAGACCTAAGGCTTTGGTACTTCCTAGTTGGAAAACAACATTTTTCGCTCATCTTCTTTAATTAAGAGAGTTAATTAGTCATTTCATTTTATCATATACTACTCTATCCATTATCGTAAGCATCTCCTCCATATGTGTTGTTGAGTGATTTTAGGGTAAAGCTTTGATTCTACAAAAGCATAAGTAAAGGTTAAGTGGTATTGGGGCTAGCTCGATATCTACTCCGATACCTAAGTCAATGGTTATTTTAGGGAAAAATAAGTGAGTAAGTATAGAGTTGAAGGGAATAAAAATGTTCTTACAATGCTTTTCTTTCCTTATTTATAGGTGAATATTAGGTGTCTATAATTACAGTTAATCATTGGTCGTAGGCTACATGATGCTCCAATAAGTAAGCACATGCTTAAAATATAGAAGTAGTGGCCAATTGTATAATAGGATCATATTAGATCATAACAGTTCACACTACTTTTCCAAGTTCAAACCAAATATACAAATAGGTCGAGCTTTAAGGCCCATTAGATAGGCTAAGCCCTTATTGGCCTTAGTAAAAAATAACACTAGTCGTTCACTTGGCAACTAAATAGCCAAGTAAGGTATTAAGGTGAAATCTAACTATCAACATTTGCCTCCTAACTCCCCTGGTCGAGGATTTGACTATAGGAGTGAATAAGATTCATTACTTAATCTTGACTAATGAGATGGTTTAAGACCAAAATTAATTTTCTAGATGCCAAGTGACATGCCAAAGTTTGGGTTATCTCTTGTGTTTAATTTTCGATTTTGAAATGCGTTGTAGCAAATCTTAAGTGAAAGGTCACAACCTTTTAACTTTTTCGCTTATTTACTTTGTAGCAATGGCACATGTAAGAGCTATTGTGCCAATCATTATTGCATCTCAAGCTATTAACTGTCAATGACATCATATCCCTTAGATATTTGACCTTTGCAACATGTCATCCATCTATGCCTAATAGTCTAATTAGAGCTCAAATCCCTATCAGAAGTGCATTAGAATTTCGAGAAGGGACCACTTATGTATTAGGCTTTTTTATTCTGACTACCACTTCTTGCTTCTCTCCCATTCATATCCGCTTTCAAAATCTCTTTACTTTCAAGAGTTCTCTTCGCAAGTTCTTGTGCTGCCAAGTAATCTTTGACAACTTAAAACTTCAGTAGGCATGGCCCAAAGCATTATTCGTTAACTCGTTATTTCAGATTCCTAAGCGATTGTGTCCGAGGTTACTTCTCCTCCCCTCCCGAAAAAGGAACAATTTAGCATCTTCTTCCAATAATTCAGCTAATGGTATGATAGAGTGATCAGAAAAACTTGCTCGTATCAATGCTCTTCCTATAGATAACTACTTAGATGATAGGGAAGGAAGGTCTGTTGCTAAGTATTTGTACAATAATGTAGTTTGTAACATTGATTCTCCAAATGGAGTAGTGAGTGGAATTATTAGGACACTCATTTCAAAGTATAATAAATATTGGCAAGATCTTCCCAATGCATGGCATTTGCATAGGCTAATAGAGGATGAAAGGGTATGTTTTCCAATAAATCATGAGTTTCGTATATATTTGAAATATCTTGATTTTGGGTTGTATTTCCCATTCTCCACTTTTCTAAAGCAATTTTTCAATTATTTCTATGTTGCATCAAGTATGTTATCCCCTAATACCTATAGGCTTCTCATCGCATTCAAGATTATAAGTGAAGAGATCAAGATTAGGGTTATGCCCTAATTATTTAGATTCTTCTTCTTAATAAGGAGACAACTCGATGGTTGGTACTTCGTGGTGACTTAGCTTAGGCGTAAATTCATGGATAGATTAGAGTCCAGAATTTATAAGTGGCATGACAAATATGTCTCAATTAGGTTAGATGAAAATTTGGATTTTTAGACTTAATGGACTGAGGCCATCTGTACTAAAGAACTCAAATTGCTACTGAATGATGCCACTGCTACTAGGAAGATTCAAGAGTAGCAAAGGAATAAGATGTTTGTCTAGGATGCTACTGCTATTCTCGTGACTTGGGGAGAGAATAGTTGCCTATGAGCTTCGTTTGGTACGAACTTGTAAGTTTTTAATTATTTCCTTCTCCTCTTTATAATACTCTTTTATTTTCCTTTTGTAGACATGGGTGTGAGGGATGTGGATCCCATGAAATTGTTGGCCGAAGCTAAGGCTAAAAAGCAAAATTTTGATAAACATACAGTAACTAAAGCTCCTGTTAGTCAGTCACCTTCACCTAAAAAGACCTCCCAAGAGAAAGTCTTAAAGTAGGCTATTGTTTAAAAGAAGAAGAAGGAAAGCCATCCTATCAATAAGGAGTAGGGTACTAAACAGTTAGAAGTTGTCGGATTTACACAGCTTAAGGTAATTCCTTCTATAATAAACACTCCTCAAGAGGAAGTGCAAGGAGAGGCTAACCGAGATATTGCTAGCGATACCAACACTAAGGTTATTCCTTAAGAGCAAATAAACGATGAATTAAGACCCAAAAAGAGAAGCAAGAAAGAGCTTGCTAACCAACCTTCGTCTAAGAAGAGTAAAGGTTTGGACGAGAAGATAAAGGAAGCTCTAAGAAATAAAGCTCTCGGCAATAGTTTAGCTAAGTTTGTCCCCAACCGAGAAGTAGGCAAATATTTTGTGCCATGTTGGAGCCGCAACATCTTGCACACTAATTCTTCTTTGGGTGATAGGAAGAAGTCCTTAGCCCTGATGGGAAAGTCATTCTCCTCAGGGATAGGGAGATTGCAAAGAAAGACGTAGATAGAGTAGGCGGTTGCAATAAAGGCCATATTGCCACCAAGTTGTATAATGTAAATAATAATCATGACCTTTTTCATTTACAGCTTATGTCTCACTACTGATATGATTTCATTTGCATATAGATTAGCAATCATGTCTTGATAGCTTTAGATAAGGCCAAGAAGGAAACGAAGAAGGTATTATCCAACTCAATTGGCAAAATTGCTTCTAATCCATACATAAGCCTAAAGGGCGTTTCCCTAGTTGAAGTCTTATAAGCAGTCCTATACCTCCATAAAACATTTGGCAATTCGTCAGCCCATTTTCCCTTACCTTGATCAACTCTCCTCTTTAAGCTGTTTAGGAAGGTCTTATTAATAGCTTCCACATGCCCATTGGTTTAAGGATGAGCCATTGAAGTGTAATTCAGATGAATGCGGTGTTTCTCAAAAAATGCTCATAACTTATCATTATTGAACTATAGTCCATTATCAATAAGTATCATAAATGGAACCCCAAACCTCAAAATGATAAAGTTGAGAACGAAAGCTTCAACCTTCTGTTAAGTGATTTTAGCCACTGCTTCGGCCTCTACCTATATGGTAAAATAATCCACAGCAACTATGACAAATTGCCGCTGGGCCGTAAACTTTGGAAATGGTTCGAGTATGTCCAATCTGCATTAGACTAAGGGGTAAGGGCTAATGAAGCTGTACAATTCAGTAGAAGGCACATGGCTTAATGCCTTATGCTTTTGGCATCGTGGACATTACAGAACAGTAGATTTTACATCTTCTTTTATAGTCAACTAATAATAGTCGAGTTTTAGCACACGACCATACAAGGTTTGACCCTTCACATGGTTGCTATAGACACCACTGTACAACTCAGACAGTATTCATTAAGCATCTTTCTATGGAAAGCATTGAAGATAAGGCTAGGAAAGGCTACACTTGTACACTTGGTTGTCGATCGGTATATAGTTTGTGGCTTAATATATCAACCTACGAGCTTCTTTTTTATCATCAGGTAAAATACCATCCTTCAAATAGTTAAGAATTGGATCCATCTAAGACTTGTCTTTTGGGCAAGGAGCTAACTCATAGCTTCACCCAATAGTTTCTAGGTTTTTATTGAGGAGATACTCAATGAAAAGCTTGTCATTTAAATCAAGAAGCCCCATACTAGTAACTTTGACAGTTTTTCAATAGTAATGTTTCTAGTCCTTGGTATTTTCTCAATTGAAAAAGATTAAAACTCTTCCTTAAACATTTATACTATCAGCAAGTACTTGCTCATCACTTCTTCTTCTTCCACTACATAGCTCCCTTTGACTTGATTCACGACTAACTATGAATCGGAAAAGACTTCAACTTTCTCGACACCAATTTCCTTGGCTAGTTTAAGTCCAGTAATTAGAGCTTCGTACTCACTTCATTATTGCTAGCTAAAAATCTAAATTTCAATGCATAGTTAACTTTCATGTTGTAGGGCCCTTGTAAGATGAAGCTCGTACCGCATGCTTCTTTAGTAGAGGAGCCATCAACATATAAGTTCCATATAGGCTTCTCAACCATCTTAATGCTGTCTTCTTCTCTAATGAATTCAAAGACAAAATTTGTTAATAGTTAAACTTTTAATGCATCCTAAGTTTGTATTGTACACCATACATACATAGCTCTAGGGCATACATCATCATCCTTCTCAAGGAATCTGGTCATTGTAAAGCTTGTCGTAGAGGTTAATCAGTAAGGATAATGATTTTATGTGCCTCGAAGTATGGCTTTAAGTTCTTTGCTGAGAGGACTATTGCCAACATAAACTTTTTAATCTTTGTATATTGGTGTTCTAACCCTTGTAAGATATGGCTCACGTAATAAATTGGCTAATGCTTTCTGCCTTCTACTCAGATTAAGATAGATGAAAGAGCTCGACTACTGAATGACAAATATAAATACAAATTTTCTTCAAGAATAGGTGTCGAGAGTATTAAGGTTTATACAAGAAACTCCTTCATCTCGTCAAATGCTTTTTCTCACTCATCAGTCTACCGAAAATCCTTCGAGTTCTTCAATACTTTAGAAAACTCCACACATCTATCTGTGCTTCTCAACACGAATCTATTTAGAGCAATTATCCACCTAATTATCTCTTAAACTTCCTTAACTATGTTAGGGGACTTTATATTCTAAATAGCATCGATTTTCCTTAAGCTTGCTTCAATGCCATGTTGGTTAACCATATATCCCAAAAATTTTCCTAAGGTAACACCAAAAACACACTTCTATGAGTTTAGTTTCATATTATATCACCTTAAGATGCCGAATGTCTCTTCAAATCAACAAGATGCCGACTTTCTGTCATGCTCTTCACAATCATGTTATCAACATAAATTTTGACATTTTGGTGGATCTAAGGTTTGAACATCTTAGTTATAAGCCTTTAATAGGTTGCACTGACATTTTTTAATCTAAAGGGCATCACTGTATGATAATTTGTCCCAAGGTTAGTGATAAAGGATGTATGGACTTCATCTTTCTTTTCCATTTTGATTTGATTATAACTAAAAAACGTATCCATGAAAGATAGTAAGGCATGTTTAGCAATTGAGTCAACCATCTGGCATATTCTCGGCGAGGGGACATAATCTTTAGAACAGGGCTTGTTCAAATCCGTAAAGTCTATGTATATGTGCCATTTGCCATTGCACTTCTTGACTGGCACACAATTGGCTAACCAAGTTGAATAAGGCTCTTTCCTTATAAACCTTACCTTCAATAGCTTTTTGACTTCTTCTTCAATGGCTGCTTGCCGTTCTAGGGCAAAATGCCTTTTCCTTTACTGAGTTATCTTTGCATTAGGATCAATTTGAAGCTTGTGTATTATTACAACTCTAGGGATGCCTGTTATATCTAAGGGAGACCAAGTAAACACATGGGCATTATCTTATACGAAGTTGATCAAACTTTGATAGATATTTGGTGGCAAAGGTTTCCTTATCTTTGTTGTCTTCTCAAGATCATTTCCTAATGGGATTTCCTCTGTCTTTTCCTCGGCTTTTTCTACTCCAATTGACTTTTGTTCTCGACATGTTTCAACTTGAAAAACTTCTTCGCGTCGTAGCACTCTCAAATATAAGGATCTAACTAATTATTAGTCCCCTTTACATACTCCGACTCTAGTAAGAGAGGGAAATTTCTCCCTAAGATATGCAGTTGAAAAGATAATGCTAAATAAATGCTGACATGGTCAGTCGATGATCATATTATATGAAGACCAACATTTAACAACAAGAAAATTCACCTTGTCTTCTACAACATGCTTGTCATCTCCAATTTGAATTGGGAGAGAAATAACTCCAGCAACCAAATGAATTGATTATTGAAAGAATATAAATCATAATTATAATGTATCAGCTGTGCTTTGATCTTTAGCTTCATCTAATCAAAGTCACATTGAAAAATAATATCCACCGAACTTCTAATATCACCTAGAATCTTTTTTACATCGAAGTTGGCAATCCTTACGCTAATTAAGAGTATGTCCTTATGGGGCCTTTGAATGCCTTTGAAATCCTCTTTCGTAAAAGGAATTGAATTGTCAACTTTAACCTTCTTGCCTTGTACATTACAAACATAATGTATAGCGTTAGTCTAGCTAAAAGAGCTTGACCAACCTAAAGTGGAAGGTTTACCAACAATAGTATTTGTTATACCATTTAGTGCTTTGTTGCTATTTCCATCTTTTGCATCTCTTTCGGCCTGAAAAGGCTGCGTATTGTTTTATGGCTCGTCACATCATCTTTGAGTCGACTACTCAATATTCTTGATTTCATGGTGTGGACATCTCATTTTTGCCAATTTTTTTAATTAAGCCAGGTTAACAAATAAATAGAAAAATAGAAAGATAAAATAAAAATAATAAAAACGAAAATTCAAAGAAAAAATGAAAAAAAAATAAAAACAAAAAAGAAAGAAATTAAAGATAGGTCATAACAAGTTGAGTTATGTCAAGTTAAATTAAGTTGAGTTGTTGGATTGGGTGACAAGATGGGCTGAATTAATTTTAGGTTAAGACCAATAAAGAATAAGTATTTATCTAATTTAAGGGCTCAAAATTAAGATTTATTAAATTATTGGGATAAATTGGACTGGGTTGGGCTTAGAAAGAAAAAGCCCGACTTAATTGGGATTTCTAGAATTTAGGGTAAATTTTGGAAGAATCGCAATCAAATCTTTCGTATTGAAGATACGAAAGATTTGATCTTGAGCTTATAAATAGCATAGTGGCCAGGGATTTAGGTTTTTATGAAAATTACACTCCTACACGCACACCCCATACATTCCTTCAAAAACACCACACACAAACCACGCGCTACCACTCCACACACAACCAATGAACGCACCACAACCACTGTCATCGCCCATAACCACTACCCAAGTTGCCCATCGCCACCGCCTAGTACCACCCATCGCTGTCATCCAGTACTACCTACAACATCGTCTAGTACCACCCACAGCATCATCTAGTATTGCCCATTAACCATGCCATTGTCGCCCAAGTTCATTGCCTTCGCGCACGCCTACTGATGCCCCAAACACACGCCTATTCGCTTGCCCGAGTTGTCACCCAGCTCTCACCTAGTGATCGCTTACAGCTGTTGCCTGTGTTGTCACTTAGTCTTGCCCATAGCTGTCACCCAATCTTGCTTGAATGCTTGCCCAACTCTCGTCCACCCACAAGTCCAAACACTTACCCATCTACATGCCTAAGCGCTAGCTTGAGTCACCGCCTATACTCGCCCACAGTGTTAGCTGTGCACGCTCAAGTCATCGCCCAAGACCGATAATTCGACGCTAGGTAAAATTTTCAGTATTTTTTATTTTTGTTTATTTATTTAACAATTTTTTAATTTTCTTTATTAGTTATTTATTTTATTATTAATTAATTTTTTTTTGTTTAAGTGTAGGATTTTTTGGTTATTTTGCAATTTTTTTAGTTAAGTTAGGTCTTTCTTGAAAAAAAAATCATTTTTTAATAAAAAAATATTTTTGGCACTTAGGGTTTTTTTTTTGGAAAAATAAAAAAATCTAAATTGAGTTTTTTAAAAAAAGATAGTTAGTTAAGGTTTTTGTTTAATTTAGGAAAATTAGATTTTTTTTTCTTAAAATAATAAATTGATAAAAACGTAAACCTGGCTCAGTTTTTAAAATAAAAATAACTCATCCATTGAATATTTCATAAAAAAAAAGAGAGAACTACGGCTGGTTTGATTTTAACTAGCGGGTGCGCAAGCATCTTAAGGCAACTGTTAAAAAATAATTTTTTTTTAAATTCGTGATGAAAAATAATAAAAATCATTTTTAGTCACTTTTGTGAATTTAGATATATTTTTAGGAAAAATAAAAAAAAAACCCATCAATTTCTTTTAATTTTCACATCGTGACTTAGTCTTAATAGGTTAACCCCTGAACCCGGTTTTCTGATTCAATTTTCTAAAAATTAATTTTTTGAGAATATTTGCAAACTAGTGGTCAAATTAGGGTTTTCTTGCCTAAAAACCTCAATCTTATTTTTTATTAGTTAAACTAGTTGGCGACTCCAATTTTTTAAATATTTTTAAAATAGTATTTTTTTAGTTTAATGTCAAGTAATTTATATTAAGCGGGTTAGATTTAATATAGGTTAAATTAAGAAAACAAAATAGGGCTCGATAGAATTGACGACTCCACTGGAGACGCTGGTAGGCTAACCATGTGAAAGTTAAAAGATTATTGATTGGCTTTTGTATTACTATTTTCTTTTTTTTTTTTTGTATTATAGTTTTACTAATGGCTTTTTTCAGTGATGCAGGCCTTTAAAAAAAATGGAACCTGGCCCAACAGGCCTTCTAGGGGATTAAAAGGGATTTGTTTAATGTAATGATCATTTGTGTGTTTAGATGTAGTTGGACTTAAGCCACCTTAGGAACCTAGAATGGGCCACCATTGTATAACCCTCAAGTCATTGGGGTCATTATCCCCGCTTGGCAGTAATAGGCAAGCCCACTCAAGCTTCGATGTAGCCCACTAGGCTTCTCTCTGGAAAGCCTTAAAGCTACAGAGCTTAGGACCCATAGACCCCACCCTCTTGTATCATCATTTTCTAAAAGGGGAAGTAATTCTTAAATTATAAGAAAAGCTCAATCAATCCGCGGTTGACCCAATATTGTTCTTTAAGAAAAAACCAGCAACCCTCATATATGAGTATTTGCAAACTTCATTTTTTAAGAAAAATCCTATTTCAGACTTGTTTATATATGAGTATTTCCTGACCGCGGATTTTTTGTATTTCCTATAATTTATTAATCACCCACCCCTACTGCATTGCATTTGTGTATAACATATTGCATTTTTTTATATGCTCGTTTGTTTGTGAATATTTTATTTTCTTATGTTTTATGTATATTTTTTTTTTATTGCTCCTTAGTTAGTGAAAGGCTACACAATTTCTAAGAAAATTTTTGAAAAAAAGTTACGAAATTATTAACATCATATACAACTTTATTCTAAATTTAGTAGCCTTGTTGTTAATAATCGTTGCCTTTTATTTTGTTTATTTTTATTTATTTTGTAATATAGATATGGAAAGTCAAGGTAATGAAAGTCCAAGGCCCGTTCATGAAGTCCAACTGGACAAGTATTCCTTCTTTAAGGCTATCCTGAGAGGTTGGTTAAGTCAACTCCTGCTTGCCAAGCAAAACCACGTTCGCAAGAAAATCGAGTCAGTCATATCTCGCATGCGAGTCTAGCTTTACTAGCTTCTAATTCAGGCCCTTATCCATTATTGGGACCCTAAGTTTGTAGCTTTCAACTTCGGCCTGCACTTATCAACACCCACCATAGAAGAGTATTCATAGCTACTTACTACCCTGCCCTTTGAAGCAGGCACAGCTATCCCAGATCTCATAGTCCAGCCCGAAAAAGCTTTCATGACATTGTTGGGAGTCAAAAGGCCAGCCTTAGCCCCATTCTTATCTGTAGAGGGCCAGAAATGTCTCAACACCCTAAGATTGGTAAAGTGGTTTTCAAGCCCAAACACTTATCAAAAGTATTACCAGATCTTCTGTGGAGGATACGAATTGTGGGCTAAAAAGATGGTCAATGCATTTAGCAATTTTTAGAGCAATACTATTTCCCTTCAGATATAGCCAAGTCCATTATAGAGTTGCCAAGCTAGTAACTCAATTCCTAGCTGGTAAAGCCTATATACCCGCAATACTGGTAGAACAGTTCAGGACACTCATCCACTTAAAGAAGCAGAGGCACGGTTATTTCATGGCAAACCCTACAATCCTGGTCGTGTAGTTCCTCAGTCACACACAGGGGTATGGAAGGAATCTGCTCAGAGAGTCCCTAACTAAAAATATGAATCTAATTGACAACTTTACCCCCCACCTCAAGGTACCAAATGAAGCTCAGTTTAATGGATGGGTATCGATTATCAACAAAATGCAGCCAATAGACTTTATGTGGACAGCTAGATGGAGCCACTGCACTCAAACCGTCTTAGGGTGCACCGACTATGCAGGAGTCCCCCTTATTGGCATTACTGGCTGTATAAAATACTTCCGAACTTGTATCATCAAATAGTTAGGTCCACTTTAAGAGATAGCTTACAAAGACTCCTTAGACACCGTTACAATGAACTATCAAGATCCCTATCTACCCACGGCTACTCTGATTTAACAATTAGCAGAACTCGTGAAGCTGTGGGAACGAAGAGAAGTCAAGAGGATAGTCAATGTGGTAACATTGAGGGGTAAAGTCGGAGAATATTAAGCCACTAAGCAGTTCATTTATGATTAGTTGGAGAAGAGTGGAAAGATACAGTATGAAGCTTTGGACGTATTCAAACATGAGCTAGAACTAGCACGTCTTTCACCCATAGAGCAAGCTTATCGAGACACCATACGAGCTAGGGTTGAAGCCCAGTTCCAAGAAAGCAAAAGAATGGTTGAAGAGTTAAAGTTGGAAAACGAGAGCCTATTGGAGGAAAATCAATTCTTGAGGAGCAAGATTCGAGAAAGGGATGTTATGGTATGAAGACTTATGAAGGAAATTGATGAAGCTCGTCCTAGCCAAATCCATTGGCTCTTATAGATATAGGATTTAAGTTTTTAGGAAGATTAGTTAAGAGTTCTTCTTTTCTTTTTGTTTAATCTGTTATATAAGTTGGATCTTATGATTAATAAATTCGCAGCTTTAGTAAATAAAATTTTCATTAATTACACAGTTTTTACTCATTATTATCATTATCATTTATTTATTTGCTTAGTTGACTTTTTTTTTTTTAAAAAAAAGGAAATTTTGAAAAAGAAAAATTAAAAAAAAAAAGGTAAAAAGAGGCAAACAACAGAACAACAAAAGTCATAAAAAAGAGAAAAAAAAATCTTTAATTTACTGAAAAGTCTAAAACTTGGGTTTTCGTATAGGATTTCGAAGATAACGTTCAAGCAAGCAGACTCAGCTAAAAGTTCGATATCTACTCATTCTAGGGCTAGAATGTCAACTTAAGGCACTGGAAACACCAATCAAATCGAGCCCGACCCAAGAGTGGTAACTTTAGAAGAAAACATGAACAAGATGGCTGAACAAATTTAGGCTCTCACTCAGGCTATTAGGATTCTTAACGACAAACAAAGATCTGAAGTCAACCCAAATCGAGATGTAGAAACGACCTCTCCCCCTGAACTAGAAGACAAAGAATCAGCCTCTAATGCTGAAGCATGGAGGAAGGAGAATGAAGAGAAACACCACGAGATGCAAAGAAAGTTCATGTAGAAGTTGACCAAGAAAATGAAAACCTTGGAAATGCTTAATGGGTTTAAACAAATGGGGATGATTAATTTGCTGACATATGAAGACAATGACTTCCCGAAAAGCTTTAAAGTGCTTGAATTTGAGAAATACGACAGGAATGGCTACCCGAAGCTCCACATTAAATTGTACATCAGGAAAATGAGAAAATACGTGAAGTACGATAAGGTGATGGTCTAGACTTTTCAGGATAGCTTGACTGGGCCTGCCTTAACCTGGTATGCCCAACTAGATTTGAATGAGATCGATATCTAGGGTAAGTTAGCACGGGCTTTCTACAACCAGTATAAATTCAACATTGAAGCGGCCCCTCCATGTGGGATCTGAATAATCTATGAAAGAAGACTAACGAAAACTTTAAAGAAGTTTATGCTCAGAGATGAAGGGGCATGGCAACTAGAGTGACTCTACCCTTGACAGAAAAGGACTTGACTTTTGCCTTCATCAATACTCTTGGAAACCCATATTACCAACATCTGGTCGGGCGGCCCGCCTCCAACTTTACAAAAATTGTGGCCTTAGGGTGCTAAATTGAGGAAGCTATTGCTACTGGAAGGCTTTCTAATCTTAAAGCAACTGAGAAAAAGGCACCTCCCGTGAGGTTTTCCAACAAAGCCAGAGAAGCTACTGTAAGCATTGTCAATACCGGTAACCTTGTCAAACTCGCAACCCTAGTAGCCATGACTGGAGGATCTAATTTCCCGCTGAATCCGAATCAAAACAACCACCCACAAAGAAGACAATTTATCCATATTCTTATTCCTCTAAGTCAAGTTCTTGCGCGACTAAGGAAAGAGAACCTTCTAACGTTTGAAATACCAAGGGAAGGACAAAGAGCAAGAGATTATAACTCGAAGCTTCATTGTGATTATCATTTAAGGTAAGTGGGGTACTCTATAGATCAGTATTGGAGACTCAGACATAAGATCCAGGATCTTATTAATGCTAAATTGGTTCGATTGGATTTCATCCAAACTCCCACTCCCAATGTGGGTAACAACCCTTTGCCGAATCATGGAAATTCAATCAATATAATCATTGCTGAAGTTTTTGAACCAAAGATTGATCTAGACAGTTTCCTCATCACTATTGAGGAAATAACTTGGAATCTAAGGTAAGCTAGGTATTTGTAGAATATGAATCTCAGAGATAGGACTTGGACTAGACCGACAATATATTAATTGCTGAAGGACGGGAAGATAAAGAAAGCTGATATCATGGCTATGACACTTTCAAAACCATGAAAGAGAAGTACTTAGAAGGAGCTTAGAAAAAGATATGAAGCTAGCAATTTGACAGTTGATACCCTAGGAGAGCCGTTAGGGAAGTTTGAGTATTTAGTGGATTATGCTAGTTCACCTGTTATATATGCTAATGCACCACCTACTGGATGGGGTCCAAAATTTGAGGAAAAAGACAAACTTATTACAGAAGCCAAGAAGATGGCTAAGAGGGTTGGAATTATCGGAGATGGGCCCAAGCCTTTGGTTTTTTAGTACAATGGGAAGACTAAGAAGATTGAGGAATTAGGAAAGCCCAAGAAGATTGCTTTCAGTGTCCTAATATCCCCGAAGAATTACAAAGCAGTACCTCTAGATTACTAGGTAGTGAATCAAACAACCAGGGCCTCATCACCCATGGTTAGTAGGCTTACACGTTTAGGACAAGTTTATGATCAGAACGAGAAAGCCAAGAGGCAGGATACGAATGATAAAGATCAAAATGTTGTCAAGAAAATAGTGAAAGTCGGCGAATATAAGATAATGGACCAACTAGCCAAAGTACCAGCCTAAATCTCCTTAATGGGCCTATTATTATCATTTAATACTTACCAAGAAGCTTTAATTAGAATTCTGAAAGATGTCAAAGTACCCAAAGGGATTTCCACTAACGAGCTAGGATTAGTAGTGAACTCAATATTTGCAATGGATCAAATTTCATTCTCACCAGATGAGCTAAGTAAAGAAGGAAACCAGTACGTGAAACCCCTCTTCATAGTGGTTAAATGTGTAAGGAGAGTGGTTGCTTGAGTTCTAATAGATAATGGTTCATCACTGAATGTATGTCCCTTGGCGACACTAAATTTACTCGAAGTCAATGCAACTGAGATAAAGCCCAGCTCGATTTCAGTAAGAGCTTTTGATGGGTCAAAAAGGGAGATAATTAGTGAAATTGGGTTGCAAGTCGAGATTGGCCCACAAGTGTTTACTATTCCTTTTCAAGTTCTAGATATACCTTGAACTTTCAATTTTCTGTTAGGAAAACCATGGATTCATTTAGTGAGGGCAATTTCGTCCAGTCTATATCAAAAAGTGAAATTCATAGCCAACGGGCAATTGGTTACTATTCTCAGGGAGCAGGACTACGAGATTTACAAAGAAACGACTATTCCCTATGTCAGGGATGAAGAATTAGAAGAGCCAAGGTTACAAATTTTCGATGAGGTCAGTGTAGTCAAAGAAGCAAGACAGGGGGCACAGGGTCATTTGAAATAAACTAAGCAGCAAATTAGAACATTTAGGCTTAGGTATCAGCCGACTGAAGAGGAGATTCAAGAAATTAAGGTTAAGATCAAAAGCAAGAGAGGAGATCAGTTGTACCATACTCATATGGAATTTTCGGACATCTGCCAGACGTTCCCAGTACCAGCCGATGTTTAAGAATCTAAAGTAGCCAGTCTATCTAAGGCCTTGACTCAACAATGCAACATCGGTCTAGACGAGAAGGAAGATATTAGTGTACTAATTTCCCTGTGCAATTAGTTTTTCGTTTCCATTAATAGGTCTCTTTAGAAAAGTAAAATTAGATTAATTAGGAACATTCAATTTTGATAATTAGTTCGATTAGTTAGGCCTTTTCTTTTAGACAATTTGGATTCATTCATTCAATAAATTTCATTCCTATCTTTCTATCAATTCTTCTTTATTATTTATTCGTTGTCCTTCTTTTTTTTCTTTTATTCTTTAGATACGATAAAAATGATGAACGTAATGGATATCTCGTGTATGTAAACGATGAAAGTACCAATATCACCTTCGACTTTGCTGGGTCAGACGTTGGAGATGATGTTGAGACTCCAAATGAAATTCAAGAGAGTTGGTGCCGATATGAACGGAGTAGAGTGATTATTAACGAATTGATGGATGAGATTAATCTGGGGATACAGGAAAGTCCACGAAACTTGAAAATTGGCAATAATTTAATGAATGATCAGAAACAGGAGTTGTCCCGATTGTTATCAAAATACTTGGATATATTCAATTAGTCTTATGAAGATATGCCCGGTTTAGATTCGTCTATTGTAGTTCAAAAATTGCTAACTAGGGAGGAAATTAAATCGAAAAGAGAAAAGCTTAGATGATTTAAGTCGGACATACTTCTCAAAATAAAAGAAGAAGTAAAGAAGTTACTAGAAGTCGAGTTCATTGAAGTGTCGGATTACCCTAAATGGGTGACCAATGTGGTGCCAGTGTTGATGATAAATGGGAAAGTTAGGGTTTTTGTAGATTTCTAAGATTTAAACCAAGCAACACTAAAGGATAACTTTCCTTTGCCACATATTGACGTATTAGTAGATAACATAGCCGGGAACCATCTTTTCTCGTTTATGGATGGTTTGTTGGGATATAATCAAATTAAAATGGCAGGAGATGATAAAATCAAAAAAAATTTCGTTACCACTTGGGGAATGTTTTGTTATTGTATAATGCCTTTCGGGTTAAAGAACACCAGGGCAACTTATTAGCGTACTCTGGTTGCTTTGTTTCATGACATGATGCACTAGGAAATTGAGGTTTATGTAGATGATATGATCACCAAATCCAAGAAGGATGAAAATCATGCGGATATTTTGCGAAAGTTATTTGAGTAATTGAGGAAGTTTCAGCTGAAGTTAAATCCTGAAAAGTGCACCCTTAGAGTAACTTCAGGCAAGTTGTTGGGTTTTGTAGTTAGTAGAAAAGGGATTGAAGTAGATCCAGATAAAGTCAAGGCAATCATAAACATGCAAGCACCAAAGACTGTAAAAGAGGTTCGAGGATTGTTAGGAAGATTAAATTACATTGCTCAGTTTGTATCATAGCTAACTGATAGATTCAAGCTGTTATTTAAACTTTTGAGGAAGAATGCAGCCATCAAATGGGATGAAGAGTGTAAGCAAGCATTTGCTGAAATCAAAGATTATCTCATGAATCCTCCCGTACAAATCATTCCTACACCAGGACGGCCCTTGACCCTTTACTTAATGATTCTTCCTGAATCGATGGGATGCATGTTGGGACAGAAAGATGAAACAGGAAGAAAAGAGCATCCTATATACTATTTAAGCAAGAAATTCACAGAAGGTAAGCAAAAATACTTAGAAGTGGAAAGGACGTGTTGTGCCTTAGTATGGGTGATGCATAGGCTCAGGCAGTATACTCTCTATTATTCAATAGAGTTGTAAACAAAACATAACCCGTCGAGGTATTTAGCAAAAAAGCCAGCATTGATTGGAAGAATATCGAAATGGTAGATGCTACTCTCTAAATTTGATATCAAGTACGTAGGTCAAAATTCAATCAAGGGATAAGCGGTGGCTAATCAATTAGCAAAATACTTGTTAAAAGACAAGGACGATGGTTTAGAAGTATAATTTCCCAATGAAAATGTGATGATGGCAAATGAATTTAACAGCGAAAAATTAAGGTGGAAAATATATTTTAATAGAGTAACCAACGTGTTTAGATGTGGGATGGGAGTAGTATTGGTATCCCCTAAGGGTAACCATTTCCCTATGGCAGCGAGGTTAACATTTCCATTTACCAACAACATAGCAGAATATGAAGCCTACATTTTGGGGCTCAAAATGGCACTAGATATGGGAATACATCAGCTTGAAGTATACGGAGATTCTTCCCTTATAATTCTCCAAATCTTAGGAGAATATAAGATGAAGGACGAGAAATTGGTACCTTATCATGAGCATTTAAGTAGGCTAATTGAAAAATTCCAAAGGATTTCATTCACTTATATTCCAAGAATCCAGAATCGATTTGCCAACACATTGGCTGCGTTAGCATCGATGGTGAAAGTTACGGATGGGATAAAAATTCAGCCCCTGAAGATTGAAGTGGAAGAAAAACCAGCTTTTTACCTTGCAGTTGAAGAGAAGGGAACAAAAGAACCATGGTATCGTGATATCAAAAAGTTACTTCAAACTAGTGAATTTCCTGAAAATGCTGATCGAAAAGATAGAAAAACTTTAAAAAGGTTGGCTACGCATTTCTTATTGAGTGGAGCCACGTTGTACAAAAGATCACCAAATACAACATTGGTAAGGTATGTAAATGAAGAAGAAGCCGAGAAATTAATGAAAGAAGTGCATGAAGGAGTTTATGGTCCTTACATGAATGGGTATATGTTAGCTAAAAAGATCATGAGAATGGGGTATTTTTGGATGATGATGGAATCAGATTATATCAAGCATGTGAAGCACTATCATATGTGTCAAGTGTACGCTAACAAAATTAACACTCCTCCTTAAGAATTGCTTGTGTTATCAACTCCTTGGCCTTTCTCGATGTGGGGAATTGACATGATCGGTCCGATTTCGCCAACGGCTTCAAACAGGCATAGATTCATTTTAGTCGCGATTGACTATTTTACCAAGTAGGTAGAAGCAATGTCATATGCCACGATGACTAAAGGAGTAGTGGTCTGATTCCTGAGAAGAGATATTATTGTGAGATACGGTGCACTTGAGTCTATTATTACAAACAATAGGATGAATTTGAATAACCAATTGATGGATGAAGTGTGTAGCTAATTCAAGATCAATCATAGAAATTCAACTCCATATTGACCTCAGATGAATGGAGCAATTGAAGCCGCAAATAAGAATATTAAAACAATCATTGAAAAGATGGCAATCACTTATAAGGATTGACATGAGATGCTTCCCGTTACTCTCATGGCTTATAAAACCTCAATCAGAACTCCTATTGGTGCAACCTCATATTCATTGGTGTAGAGAATTGAAGCAATAATATCTATGGAAGTAGAAATACCTTTGTTCCAAGTATTGGTAGAAACTCAACTCGATAAAGTAAAGTGGGTGAAGAACCGAATGGAGCATTTGAATCTCCTGGATGAAAGAAGGCTTACGGCGATATGTCATGGTCAGTGCTATCAACAGTGGATGATCCAAGCTTTTAACAAGAAAATACACCCGAGGCACTTCAAAGAAGGAGATGTGGTGCTGAAGAAAATATTACCAAATGCAAAAGACCCTAGGGGCAAGTTTGCTTCGAATTATGAAGGCCCTTATATGGTGAAAAGGACATTATCATGAGGTGCATTTGTGTTGACAGAGATTGATAGCCCAGAATTAAGGGGACCAGTGAATTTAAACGCAATCAAGTTATATTATCCATGAAAACAGAGTTCAATAAAGATTTCAATTTTTCTTGAATAAGTTTATGGTTAATCTTTCATCCGTTACAAGTAAAGTTGATATCTATGAATGTTTCCGAATTTAGACGGTCATTAACCAACAAACACTTCACCAATAGACCCTTGAGTACCATGTTTTTCTAGCCTCATATACTTAAACACCGGACCCTTACCAATAAATTTGAATCACCAAATAAATTGAAATCGAATGTTCTTAATAATTTAGTCTTATTTCTTTTGAAAAGAGAATCACTATTAAGAAGTCATGAAGAGTGGAAACTGAAGTTTAATGTCGAACAAAGCAAATTCAAGGCATGAGCATGGTCCAGTTACGAGACTCAAAAGTTTGGGAGATTTCAAAAGAAGAGAAAAGAGGAAAAAAGAAAGAAGAAGCAATCACCGTCCCTTGTTGAACTTTTACTAATTTAATGGGTGAATATTGGGAGTCGATGTAGGCATGCCAATTGGTTACTATTTGAGAAATTCTTCAGTCCCAAAAAAAATAATCTTAAAAGTTATTTAAAAGAGTTAAGCTAATTTTACAAACCAATCTTGAAGAGATCTATCCTCTTCAAATTAACCAAATCGAATCTCGAAGAGATCTATCCTCTTTAGATTAACTAAGGCAAATCTTGAAGAGATCTATCCTCTTCAGATTAACCAAATCGAATCTTGAAGAGATCTATCCTCTTTAGATTAACCAAATCGAATCTCGAAGAAATCTATCCTCCTTAGATTAGCCAAATCGAATTTCGAAGAGATTTATATTCTTCAAATTAGTCATTAAAGTCAAAACAAATCTCGAAGAGATTTATCCTCTTCGGGTTCCACTAACCAAAACAAAGTAAGAATCTCGAAGAGATCTATCCTCTTCAGACCATAAGTCAAAACAAATCTCGAAAAGATCTATCCTCTTTGGGTTAATCAAAGAAACAAATCTCGAAGAGATCTATCATCATCAAATTAACCAAGTCAAATCCCAAAAAGATCTATCCTCTTCGAATCAAACCCAAAACCAATCTTAAAGAGATCTATCCTCTTTGAGTCAACCAAAACCAATCCTGAAGAGATCTATCCTCTTCAGGTTACAAGTTAAAACCAATCTAAAAGAGATCTATCCTCTTCAGGTCACAAGTCAAAATCAATCTCGAAGAGATCTATTCTCTTCAGATTGATTCAAAAAAAATCTCAAAAAGATCTATCCTCTTCGAGTCACCAAAGAGAAACCAGTTTTGAAGAGATCTAGCCTCTTCAGACAAATTAACCAAAATGAATCTCGAAGAGATCTATCTTCTTCGGGTTAAACTAAAACGAACCTTGATGAGATCTACCTTCTTCGAATCAATAAAGTTTCAATCTTAAAGAGATCTATCATCTTCAGATTATCCAAGTCGAGTCTGGCAAAAATGGGTATCTCTTTTGTCTTTGTAAATAAGTTCTGACCAAACTTCACTATAAAGAGGTACAGCTGTAGACACCTTATTTTTGCTAATTTTTTTAATTAAGCCAAGTTAACAAATAAATAGAAAGATAAAATAAAAATAATAAAAAATAAAAACGAAAATTAAAAAAAATGAAAAAAAAAGAAATCAAAGTTAGGTCATAGTAAGTTGAGTCATGAGTCGAGTCGAGTCATGTCAAGTTAGATTAAGTTGATTTTAGGCCAAGACCAATAAAGAATAAGTATTTATCTAATTTAAGGGCTCAAAATCAAGATTTATTAAATTATTGGGCTAAATTGGATTGGGTTGGGCTTAGAAAGAAAAAGCCCGACCTAACTAGGGTTTTTAGAAGTTAGGGTAAATCTTGGAAAAATTGCAATCGAATCTTCCGTATTTTTGATACAAAAGATTCGATCTCAAGCTTATAAATAACACAGTGGCTAGGGATGTAGCTTTTATTAAAATTACACTCCTACATGCACACCCTGCACATTCCTTTAAAAACACCACACACAAAACACGCACTGCCCCTATGCACTACCGCACCCTCACGCACCACCACACACTACAATAACCACCACCACGCCACCACTCCACACACAACCAGCGCACACACCACAACCATTGTCATTGCCCATAACCACTACTTAAGTCACCCATCGCCACTGCCCAAGTTACCCCTTACTGTCACCTAGTACCACCCATCGCTGTTGCCTAATATTGCCCATAGCATCGCCCAAAACCGCCCATTGTTACTCATTGCCCACATCGCTGTCACCCGAGTTCACCGCTTCGTGCACACCCCTTGCGTATGCCTATTTGCCCGCCCAAAGCCTCACCCAAGCTGTCAGACATGTTGTCGCCTAGTCTTACCCAACGATCACCTTGCTCTCACTTAGTGATCGCCCACAGCAGTCGCCTAGTGTCGCCTAGTCTCACCTGCAGTTGTACCTGATCTCGCTCGAACGCTCACCTACCTATACGCCCAGGTACTCGCCCACAATATCAACCGTCTACGCCTAGGTTACCGCCGAACACCAACAATCTAACACTAGGTAAAATTTTCAGTATTTTTTTTTTATTTATTTTAGCAATTTTTTTTAATTTGCTTCATTGGTTATTTATTTTTATTATTAATTAATTTTTTTTTGTTTAAGTGCATGATTTTTTGGTTATTTTGCAATTTTTTAGTTAAGTTAGGTCTTTCTTGAAAAAAAAAACATTTTTTTAATAAAAATATATTTTTGGCACTTAGGGTTTTTCTTTAGAAAAATAAAAAAATCTAAATTGAGTTTTAAAAAAAAAGATGGTTAGTTAAGGTTTTTGTTTAACTTAGAGAAATTAGATTTTTTTAGGGTTTTTTTTCTTAAAATAATAAATTGATAAAAATGTAAACCTGACTTAGTTTTTAAAATAAAAATAACCCATCCATTGAATATTTTATAAAAAAAGAGAACTATGGCCGATTTGATCCTAACTAACAGGTATATAGACACCTTCGAGACAACCGTTAAAATATAATTTTAAAAAAATTGATGATAAAAAATAAAAATCATTTTTAGTCACTTTTGTGAATTTAGATATATTTTTAATATTTTTAGGAAAAATTAAAAAAAAAACCCATCAATTTCTTTTAATTTTCACATGGTAACTTAGTCTTAATAGGTTAGTGATATCAGGTAAGTGCACCTATCAATTTTAATATAGCGAATGTGAGTCCGAGTCGATCCCTCAGAGATTTTGAGTACTAATATTAACCTTAGCTCTATTATCTAACCGGAAAATTGTAATGGGTTGAATGAATTAAAAATACTGAAATTAACAAACTAAACTAATTATGAAACTTGATTAAGCAATTTAGAAAGCAATAAAACTAAGAACGACTTCAAGAAGGTAATAACGTATTTAGGAATTATTTCCCCTAGTGTTTAACATGTGACCGCTTAAAATATATTCAATTCAGTTTCTATTATTCTTGACCAGAGGAATTCACAATTAAAGTTAATACCTTTCTCAAGCATATTAACCCTAATCCTAAATTATTTATCAGAATCTCTTCACTTAGTAATATAACTCAGAATTGCATTAATGTATAATGAATTCTCACACAAATAATTAACTTTCCGAAAGAAACACATATCTTATCTCTAAGTATACATGTAATTCTCTCCAATTATGCTAAGATATAATTACACATGCAATTTCTCAATCATCATGCATAATATCATATATGGATACTCTAGAATTATCAATCCACAATTAAACAACATAATTGAATCAAGAAAAGATAGAAACTTTATTGAAAATTATAATTCAACCTAAAAGTCACATAAAACCTTAGGTTCCATAATCCTAAATACACGAATTCTAAGCTGTCATAATGAATCTAAAAACGAGTTCCATCAAAAACATAAAATAAAACATGAAAAACCCCTTTGATAGGTGAACAATCTCTCCAATCTTGAAGTTGGTGTTACTTTCTCCTTTTTCTTCTCCTTCTCCTCGAGTCTCTTCTCTTCTCTCGTGTCTCTTATCTTCTCAAATGTCTCTTCTCTCTTGAAACCCTCATATGTCCTTTTATATATGTATTATAAGGATTTTGTTTTCGTCACCAGACACGGCCTGGGACATAGCCGTGTCTCCAGGACATGTAACTTTCTGCACCTGGCAAATTTTTCTAGATGGACACAGCCTGGGGACATGGCCATGTTTCAGACTGTGTAACTTCAAAACTTCATAACTTCTTCATTTGAACTCCGAATTGAGTGAAACTTGATTCCTTTTCTTCGTTTTCGATCCTAGAACGTGTTCAAACCTTAAAATCAAAATTTTACTCAATTAAGTATCAATTTCTTTAAAGAAAACAAAAAATGTAAGGGAAATACTATAAAATCACCATGTGAAATATGTTTAAAATCAGAGTTATCAAATTTCCCCACACTTGAGCATTTGCTTGTCCTCAAGCAAATAAATCCAAACAAAACTTTCGGAACAAGAAACACTAAACAAAATTTATCACTATTTTAGGAAACCGGTGAACAAATACACTTAACCGGAAGAAAGGTAAGAAAATCATTCTCAACTAACTTACAATAATAAAGTCAACCAATTTCATTTGACCATATTCGAATGCTCCAACAATACTTAATACTAGAATTCACTAGTTAATTTATGAAAATCAAAGTTTACCGAGCCATTTAACCAAGGATTCTTAAACTAAAAATTAGATTTAACATCTCGCTAATCGAGAAAGAGTCATAAAAATTTTGTCCATTTGACTAAAGCGTATACAATTCTCTCTTCCATCTCATCAAGCACCATAATCTAAAACAAACACATTTTACATCCACTCATCCTCTGATCATCCCCCTAATTCATGCGTTTGTTGAGAGGTCTTTTGAATTTACTTTATTTAAGCACAATTGCATTGGTAGAGGGAAATAATCTCGCTCTTCTGACGGACCAAGACCGATCCATACCAACTTATTCCTTATATTGATAGCGGGAAAGAACTTTGCTCTTCTGACGAACCAAGGCCGATCCATATCAATTTTTTCATTGGAATTGGCATTGGGATTCAGTCTCGCTCTTCTGACGGACCAAGACGAATCCTTACCAATTTTTTTTTTTATTTATACACTTATTATTACTTTTGACCTCTAATCATTGTGATTTTTTAGGGGTTTCTCAAAAGAAGAATTTCATTTGTTTGTTTACTAAAAATTATAGGGCTCTTAAAATTTCTAAGAGAAAGGTATACATAAAAGTAAATTTAAAAATAACCATGACTAACTCTTAACTAATGATGTTGCTCCAATTTTAAGTCTTAAAGTCCTAAGCTAAATAACTCATAACTTTGCCCTCCACAAATTTGACTAATCAATTCTAGTAAAGTATAATAAGATCAATAATGATCAAGATGATACAGTTGATTTGGCTTAATACCAGTTAATTACCTATTGCAAGTTAACTTAAAAATTAATTGGGTCAAATGTGAATAATTAGTCTCCTAAACAGTAACAAATTCATATATATCCCTTCCCCACACTTAATAACGTACAGTGTCCTCAATGTACGACTAAAAAAAAAAATCATAGCAGCAAGAAATGAAACAAGAAAAATCAGGATAGGGAAAAAGGAAACATATGTACCGAAAAGAAACTAATACTTCCCTGCCAGTCAAAAATTAGGGAAGAAGTTCAAAACGAAGAAGCATCATCATTATATATCACAGTTCACATTCCTTGGCCAACAAAAGACAACACAAAAAATTATGAACTAAGAAGAGGGATCGAAATTCGTCTCTTCATCCTCCTCATCAGATGGTGCCTCAGCCATTGTAGCATCATCGTCGTCGTCACTGCCCTCAACATCCTCTTCACTACCTTCAGCCGCCCTGTCTTCACTACCCTCATCGGCCTCTTCCTCACCACCCTCATCATCCTCCTCCTCACTCTCACTATCCTCTTCACGGGTAGCCGACTCTTTCATTTTGAGAAATTGTTCCATTTTGTCCTGGTGGATATGAAGTTTATCCACACTTTCTCTTATATAACGAACCTCAGACAGCAACATATCAAATTTATCTTCAAAGCTGGCTGAAGACGTCCGGCCTCAAGATGTGCTGCTGCGAGAGTGTCGACCTTGACGTCTTGTTGGTAAGAGGTTCATGAGTTGGAATGAATTGAGGCGCATAGGAGTGACTTGGTTGATCAAAGTAAGTGAGGGCCAAACAACAACCTTAGTCCGCATGGCCTGCACGAGTAAGGTGATGTAGGGGCCACAACAAATATGCCCTTTCTTCAGTATAATGGTAGCTGAAAAGTTCAGCGATTTCGATGGCGAGATTGATGGGATTTTATGAATGACACTACAGAGATAGAGGCAATCCTTGTTGGAAACCACCCTGGTGCTAAGGCCTCTACCAGTTAATGTATGCGAAGAGCCAGTGAAGAACCTGATATTCAAGCTTGACTAATTGAGAGGCCTTACTCCTTGCTGGATCATAGGCATCGCCAACAGTAATCTCATTCCAAAATGACCCTGCTGTGATGCCACGGGGAAAACGACATGAGAGACGTTGGAATTCTTCCGTCCATGTATATCTCTCTTCATATAGACCAAGATATCTACCCAGTTGAGCGATGGACATGTGGAATGGGTGGCCACTTAAGGTGAAATGTAATTTGCGTTTGGGGCCTATGCCAGTAGCACTCTCTTTATCAAGTTTATAAGTGCACAAAAACTCCAAGGTTAGCTCTTTATAAATTGGAGCTTCAAATGATAAAAAGCGCTCCTAAATGGTACCATTTAAGAGCTCCTTCATTTCTGTAGTGAGCTCTAATTGAGCGAGAACATCCCAATCCAGCTAAAGGGTTTTGCTAAAACGCTTATTCTAAAGTAAATGATATCGTTGCACCTGGTAGTCTTCCTTAAATTGGAGCATTGGGTGCTCCATCGGCGGGAGAGTAGCTAGTGGTTCAACTATTGCTCCTCATTATGATGAAGAGGATGCTGCAAATTTTGATTTTCGGCAAACGGTAAGCTTAGCGCGATTTGCCATTTGAATACCTAGGCGGATACGGGCTAGGACACGACCGTGTCCCATGCCGGTGTAACATTTTGTGTTCGGGCATGATTAATGATTGCACACGGGTTGGGACACGACCGTGTCCTACGCCCGTGTAACTTGCTAAGTTCTATCGTGAAGTTTGGATGCATACGGGTTAGGACACAACCGTGTCCCGTGCCTGTGTAACTCTCTATTCATGGGTGGGAATATTGGGCACACACGGGCTGGGACACGACCGTGTCCCGTGCCCGTGTAACTCTCTATTCACGGGTGGGAATATTGGGCACACACGAGCTGGGATACGACCGTATCCCGTGCCCGTGTAACTCTCTGTCGCACGGAGTAAAATCGAAATCTAGGTGGACACGAGTTAGGATATGACCGTATCCCACGCCCGTGTAACTTTCTGTGGGTGGGGCAGATTAAAGGCCTGAATGGACACGGGCTGGGACACGATCGTATCCTTTGCCCATGTAACTTTTTTCTTTTTTTCTTTTTTTTTTAATTTAATTTAAAGATAAAGGAAACTTAAAGAAACAAAAGTAATAAAACTAAAGAGAAAAAGCAACAATAAAACTAAAAGGGAAAAGGCTATGACGAAAATTGAAAGAAAATATAAGAAGCAAAGCAAAGTTAGATAAAAGGAAAATAAAATGAAATAAACTTAAAAAACTAAAGTGTAAGCAAAGTTAGACATGGGTTGCCTCCCAAGAAGCGTTATAGTTAACGTCGATAGCTCGACGGGATACGTCTTCTCATTCAAAATTCTTCATCCAGGTGGAGATAGGACTTCTCTTGTATCTCGCTTTCGAACTCTCCATACGAGTGTAAATTTACCCTTAGGCCATCGACCTTACCAATTCCATTTCATTGGTGCATAACTTCTATAGTTTCTTTCCTTATCATGCCACTTATCAAATTCATGTAGCCTAAACTTCTTCATTTTGTCCGCTTTTAGCTTAGATGCGGTTGTCAATGGAAGTTTTGAACTTTTCACCATAAGGACATTTTCCAAATGGTTTCTTGACAGTTTTGGTTCCAAAGATGGTGGCTTCTCTTTAAAGGATCTTAACCTAGGATCATTTGGCTTATAGAGTTGATCAACCCCCTTCTTATCCACAATAGATTCATGAACTTTTATTTGAGCTACCATTTCTGTACAATTGGGGTTGGTCACCAAGTTTTCATCTCCCTTTTGCAAGCAATAACTTGAGGAATCCTTGGCAAGCGTTTCCTACACACATGTAGATATAACAACATTAGTGGCATTGACATTGTGACATATGTCCTCTGGGTCAAGAAATTTGTTCGTTGCCTCTGAGGTTTTAAAAACTATTTCATCATCCCCGACCCGTAATATCAACTTATGCTCACTAACATCAAAAACAGCCCTAGCAATGGCTAAGAAAGGTCGGCCTAAAATGATTGGCACCTCAATATCTTCATCTATATCAAATATAACGAAATCTACGGGAAAGATGAATTTGTCTACTTGCACTAAAACATCCTCTATGATGCCTCTAGGGTATGTGATTGACCTATCAGCTAATTGAAGACTCATGCGTGTTGGTTTAAGTTCTCCTAACCCTAGCTTTTTGAACAATTTATACGGCATCAAATTTATACTGGCTCCTAAGTCTGCCAAAGCATTATCTACTAACAAATTGCCAAGCATACAAGGAATAGTGAAACTCCCTGGATCGTTTAATTTTTGTGGCACCTTTTTCTGGAGAAGTGCCGAGCATTCCTCGTTCAATGTGACAGTTGTAAGCTCCTCCAACTTCCTCTTATTCAATAGAAGATCCTTTAAAAATTTCGCATACTTTAGCATCTGCAAGATGACATCAACAAGAGGTAAGTTAATGTGTAATTGTTTGAAAATATCAAGAAATTTACCAAATTCCTTATTCGGATCAGTGTAACTTTGCTTAAGGCACTGTGGGTAAGGGATGGGAGGCTTGTACTCCTTCACTTTCGGTGGTTTCGTACTTTCTTTTGATTTTAGTAGCTTTGCATCTTCCTTACAGTTGACTTCCACTTCTTTCTCAACTACTTCCCCATCATCCTTCTTCTCCACTTGTAGTTTTCTACCACTTCTAGTTTCCTACCACTTCTCAAGGTCATAGCATTAACATGTTCCCTAGGATTAACCTCGGTATTCCCTAGGAGTGTTCCTTATGGACTTTCAGAGATTAGCTTCGCAAGTTGACTAATTTGGTTCACAAGGTTGCGATTGGAAGCCTCTTGATTCCTCAACGATGATTCAATGTTGGATAAGCGAGCTTCATTGCCTTGAATATATTTTGTGAGAAGTTCTTCCACACTAGACTTCTTTTCTTGAGGGAGAAGAGGTGGGAATGGTCTTTGAAATCCAGGTGGGCCAAAGTTGGTCTTCTGCTGGCCTTGGTTTTGATTTCCCCATGAGAAATTGGGGTGATTCCTCCATCCTAGATTCTAAGTATTGCTGTAGGGGTTATTTTGTTGCTTAGGTGGACTTCCTAGATAATCTACCTGTTCCAGTTGTTCTTGTGCTCCATACCCCTGCATACCAAAGTCACTTACATTCGATTGCACTTGTTGAGGGCCAATACAGAGTGCATCAATCTTCTTACTCAATAAGTCCACCTTGGCTGCCAAAGTAGTGGTCAAGTCCACATCATAAATTACCATAGCCTTTTGCTTGGCTCTAGTGGTTTCCCACTGATAATTGTTCATCGCTATTCCTTCAATCAGGTTTTGTGCTTGCTCAGGTGTCTTTGTGTTCAAAGTACCTCCTGCGGATACATCAATCATCTGTCTCGTAGATAAATTGAGACCATTATAAAAGGTCTGAATCTGCATCCATAGTGGGAGGCCATGATGTGGACACCTCCTGAGCAAGTCCTTATACCGCTCCCAAGTGTCATATAGAGTCTCCACTTCCAATTGAGCAAAACAAGAAATATCATTCCGAAGTTTAGCCGTTTTTGCAGGTGGAAAATACTTCTCCAAAAATTTCTCTACTAATTCATTCCAAGTTGTGATTGAATTTCTTGGTAGGGAGTTCAACCACTGTTTTGCTCTACCCCTCAAGGAGAAAGGAAATAGCCGCAGTTGAATGGCATCATCCGTGGCTCCGTTGATTTTAAATGTATCACAAATCTCTAAAAAGCTAGAGATGTGGGCATTAGGATCTTCATCTTGAAGACCGTCAAACTGAACATATTGTTGCACCATTTGTATGATGTTAGGTGCAATTTAGAAGTTATTAGTCGCGACAGTTGGTCTTGCGATGCTAGAGTCAGCTCTAATGAGTGTAGGCCTTGAATAATCGGACATGGTCAGATTTGCTTCATTCCCATTGTTAGCCATGTGTGGTGGATCTTCTTGCTTAATGAATTGAGTGTTGGCCTCTTCACCTTCTTCCTTGATTTCAATGATTAACTCATCATCTATGGTCGCCACAATTTGTCTAGGTCGCAATCTCAAATTTTGAAGGGCAGTTCTCTCAATTTCGGGATCAAGTTCTACCAAATCTTCCGAGTTGCTTCGGGTCATGCACTACAAGGGAAAGTAATATAAAATCAATTGCAACTCTAGGTAATAAAAGTAAACAATGAAAACAAAAGAAAATAAAGAAAAAATAGTCAAAGTAATAAAGCAACTAATGTTCTTAGTATCGAAAATCCCCGGCAACGGCGCCAAAAACTTGATATCAGGCAAGTACACCTATCAATTTTAATATAGCGGATGTGAGTCCGAGTCGATCCCTTAGAGATTTCAAGTACTAATATTAACCTTAGCTCTATTATCTAATTGAAAAATTGTAATGGGTTGAATGAATTAAAAATACTGAAATTAACAAACTAAACTAATTATGAGACTTGATTAAGTAATTTAGAAAGCAATAAAACTAAGAACGACTTCAAGAAGGTAATAATGTATTTAGGAATTATTTCCCCTAGTGTTTAACATATGACCGCTTAAAATATATTCAATTCAGTTTCTATTATTCTTGACCGGAGGAATTCACAATTAAAGTTAATACCTTTCTCAAGCATATTAACCCTAATCCTAAATTATTTACCGGAATCTCTTTACTTAGTAATATAACTCAGAATTGCATTAATATATAATGAATTCTCACACAAATAATTAACTTTCCGGAAGAAACACATATCTTATCTCCAAGTATACATGTAATTATCTCCAATTATACTAAGATATAATTACACATGCAATTTCTCAATCATCATGCATAATATCATATATTGATACTCTAGAATTATTAATCCACAATTAAACAACATAATTGAATCAAGAAAAGATAGAAACTTTATTGAAAATTATAATTCAACCCAAGAGTCACATGAAACCTTAGGTTCCATAATCCTAAATACACGAATTCTAAGCTGTCATAATGAATCTAAAAACGAGTTCCATCAAAAACATAAAATAAAACATGGAAAACCCCTTTGATTAATGAACAATCTCTCCAATCTTGAAGTTGGTGTTAGTCTCGGCTTTTTCTTCTCTTTCTCCTCGAGTCTCTTCTCTTCTCTCGTGTCTCTTATCTTCTCGAATGTCTCTTCCCTCTTGAAACCCTCATATGTCCCTTTATATATGTATTATAAGGATTTTGTTTTCGTCACTAGACACGGCTTAGGACATAGCCGTGTCTCCAGGTCGTGTAACTTTCTGCACCTAGCAAATTTTTCTGGATGGACACAGCCTGGGGACATGGCTATGTCTCAGACTGTGTAACTTCAAAACTTCATAACTTCTTCATTTAAACTCCGAATTGAGTGAAACTTGATTCCTTTTCTTCGTTTTCGATCCTAGAACGCGTTCAAACTTTGAAATCAACATTTTACTCAATTAAGTATCAATTTCTTTAAAGAAAACCAAAAATGTAAGGGAAATACTGTAAAATCACCATGTGAAATATGTTTAAAATCAGAGTTATCAATTAGCCCCCAAACCCAATTTTTTTATTCAATTTTTTAAAAATTAATTTTTTTAGAATATTTACAGACTAGTAGTCAAATTAGGGTTTTTTCGCTTGAAAATCCTAATCTTATTTTTTACCAGTTAAACTAGTTGGCGACTCAAATTTTAAAAAAAAATTTAGAATGGTATTTCCTTAGTTTAATATCGAGTAATTTATATTAAGAAGGCTGAGCTTAATATGGGTTAAATTAAGTAAACCAAAATAGGGCTCGATACATGGGCGAGGAACATACTCAGATATCCTCATCAAATTGCATCCTTAATTACATTTTTGAGCTAAATATATTCGTTAGAATTTCTTCATGAAGGATTTCCTCTCATTCTTTTTAGCTATTGTAATAACCCCCTCTGATTGTACACTTCCATTAAAATGTCCGTAGTTGGAAGATTAAGTGGTGTGTGAACAGAATAAGTTAGGATGCGTAGCCTCTTTCTCTCACAATCATTTCCTTCAAAACATTGATCATTACATTTTCTAAGTCAATCTTTTTTGTTCTTCTTCTTGTCGCCCTTTCAATCTTTGCTACTCTAATTTGCCTTACGCTGAGCTTTAATATTGTCTTCCTAATGAATATAAGATGTGGCCTTAACCTTAAACTTAGTGAAAGTTTTCAGCTTATTTTTTGCTAGAGACTTGAAAAAGTCTCCATGAGGTTTAACTCCATTAATCATTACGTTAAGAGCAACATTCATGTCTAATTCCGGAATCTAGACTATCTTAGCTATGAAACAGGCCAAATAGTCCCTAATAGATTCATCTGATCTTTGTTTTATGGTGTTAAGGATAGAAGATATTTAACCAGAACCTCACTCGCAAGGAAGTGTTGCAAAAACACTTCTACTAGATCTTTGTTTTATGGTGTTAAGAATATAATATCTTTAATTAGAACCTCACTCGCAAGGAAGTGTTGCAAAAACACTTCTATTAGATCTTCAAAGCATGACATCGTATTAGGTTTCAAATGTTTAAACCATGTACTTACCATGTTCCTCAAGGTTAAAGGGAATGCTTAACAAGCCATGGCATCACTCAGGCCATGAAGCTTAGCCAAAGTGCAATTGTACTCAAGATGATCTTCAAGATCCCTCGTTCTATCATAAGTCTCAAACTGTAGCAACTTGACGTGCCGTGGTATTACCTCTTCCAAAATTTCAAGAATGAAAGGACTCTTTTTTATCTAGAATTGTTTACTCATTAAAGCAGAGATGCTGCCATACAACGGTCTCGTATGCTGCGTCTGCTATGGTTGTTTTCCTTTGTCACCTTTCCTAAGAGCAAGGGCCGAAAGTCCAAGCGTAACTTCAACCTGCTTCTTGGGCAATTCAAGAGAATAAATTAAATCATTAGAGTTCTCAACATTGTTATCGCTATACCCCTAGTTTTGGTCTTATTATGCATCCTTACGAAGAAGACTAAGGATTTTGTCGTTTTTCTTATTAAGCACATGATTTTCTTTAGCCAAATCGATTCGTCAATGTGCTTACTCTCCCTTAATTGGTGTTGGGGTTAAGAGCCAACACCTACACTCTTTGTCATTCTAGTTTTTATCATGTAGGCAAGTTATGAAAAATCAGGTGTTGCTAAATGTTATTAGGTGATTTTAGGGTAAAGCTTTGATCCTACAAAAGCACAAGTAAAGGATAAGTGGTACTAGGGTTAGTTCGATGTAACCACTCCAATGCCTAAGTCAATGGTTGTTTTAAGGAAAAATAAGCGAGTAAGTATAGAGTTGAAGGGCATAAAAGCGTTCTTACAATGCTTTCCTTCCTTTATTTATAGTTGAATGTCAAGTGTCTATAATTATAGTTAATCATTGGTTGTGGATCACATGATGCTCTAGTAATTAAGCACATGCCTAAAATATAGGAGTAGTGGGTGGTTGTGTAATAGGATCGTACCAAATCATAATTGTTCATGCCACTTTCCCAGGTTTGAACCAAATATATGAGTAGACCAGGCTTCAAGGCCCATTAGATGGGCTAAGCCCTTGTTAGCCTTAGCCAAAAATAACATCAATTGTTCACTTGGTAGCCAAATAGCCAAGTAAGGTGTTAGGGTGAAATCTGACTATCAACAATATGGGAACTACTTTATGTAATATACAACTTGCTATAAAATTTTAGGAATGCCTAATGAACTGTAGTTTCCTCCTTCAACCATTCAATGTCATCATTTTCAATTTTAAGAATTTTGTTCCTCATCCTTCTATGTGCTACACATTAATGAAAACATCTGGTACTGTTGTCTATACTATGTAGCCACTTGATCCTCGATCTTTGCTTCCAAAACAAGTCTTCTTGTTGAAGATAAAAATTTAGTTGCTCATCAATTTCCTTCTCTTCAGCTACATTGTACTCTTTAATTAGCAAGGCTATAACTCTACTAACTTCATACATAACTCTTCAATTTTCTTAATACAGTTTAGGCACTCAGTTTGCTCCAATTGATAAGTTTATTTTTACATTTCTTTAACTTCTTCATCAATCCCCTACAATTTGGTACTTCTTCTAAACTGTCCCATGCCTTTTGAATGACTTGCTTATAACCTTTCTCATTTAGCCACTTCTTAAATATGAAACTTTTATTACCTATTTCATATTGTTATGTTAGAGTCCTCAACATTTACAAAGGTTTGCAAAAGAGTCATTTTGATGACAATGTTGATTTTTCCATTAGACCATGACAAGTGGTGCAACTTCATTAGTCCATATTATTAATTTAATTAAAAAGGATAATAATATATATTATTTAAAAAAAAAGTAAGATAAAAATTAAAGTAAAATAGTAAAATGAAAAGCAAAAAGATAATATAATAATGTTATATGTATATTATAAGAAAATAACTAAGAAACTATAAATTCAAAATTAAAAGAAAAAGGAACTCAAATAAAATAGCAAAAATCCACTACCCCCTATGAAAACCCTGCGATTTTTCAAATTTGAACTTAGAGCTGAGTATGAGAGTCAATGAGTAATCCTTTGAACCACTTAAGATATAATGATAAAAATCCTAAATAAAACGAATAAACCCTAAATAATAAGCCACAAACCATAAATGATAAATCAAAAACCCTAAAATAGTAATTGCATGTATAAAAGCCTAAACCTTAGTACGCGAAAAACCCTAACATGCGAGTAAACATGCGAGTCTTCTTGCAACCAAAATTATCCAAGGCCTTACAGGCACAATAAAGCGAGTCCTCTCGCTATCAATTGAAGATCCCATGCTAGCTTTGCCTTAGTGATAAAATATTATTTGTAGCCCTGCAAATCCTAATCAAAATCGTACAAAATATGTTTAATATTAGAAAAGCTTTTTCCATAAAATACTTTCCTCAAAATTTTACAAAGCCAGTACTCTCCATCCATACATTTACTGAGTCATAGACATGCGACAAATAGAACCGATTATTCTGGTCAGATATTTATATTTATCAATTTTAGAAAAGTGATCACACAAATGATGGCATACAAGCAAAACAATCGTTCAGACATACAAGCAACAATAAGTAGCAAAGTATGATATAAGTAACACGTATAAACAAGTAGCAGGTCATTAAAACTCCCTCACCTAGATTATTGCTCATTCTCCAAGCCTTTGGGGTTTCTAGAACTCGATATTGAAACGCCTAAAAGAAAATAAAACTTATAAGTATCCTGAGAAACAGATTCCTTAGTTAACTAAAAGGCTATTGTAGTTTGTCTAGTTTCCCAATATGACCAAAGTATGGCATATACAAGATTTATCATACTTTAGTCGGATCAATTGTAACTATATTCGTATATTTGTAAGTTATGGTACTTTATGTATTTAATTACTTATTTTTTCTCATTATCAATTTACAGGGTCTATTCTATTACTTAGTTATCTTATTTATTCCTTTCAATTTTATCTTACATCTTTAGTCGCGTGTAGCTTTTTCATCTTAACTCCGATTTTTAGCATCTTAACTCCGATTTTTACAATCTTATATTCATTTGTTATAGTTTCCAGACGTACGTTTACATGGTAAGGTCTATTTTGAATGTTAAGACTTGTATTTTACAATATGGACTAAATTTATTGAAATTTAATTGTCGAAGCTTGAATATTCTTATTGGCTAGTTTTATATTCAATTTTAGTAGTGAATTATTTCATTAGCCATTGATTCTTACACTTAGATGATCTTACAGCTTATTATTTTAAAGGCTTATGTCATCGCTTATATCATCAATTACTTATGTCATCGCCTATGTCATTGCTTACATCATCATCCATTACATATATATATTTATCCTTACGTATTCATATACTTTACACATACATTATATATATGTACACTTATACTTCTAACATACTAGTATGTATTCTTGTGTATTTATATGTATATTAGTACACATACCCATATATACATACGGTGACATACGTATTTTCGTATGCCTAGAGTATCTTCTTAAGAAAGCTTCATAAATTTCATATTTTTGCACTTTAAGGGTGTATTTAGCAAGGTATATGTATGTATAGTTAGTATATACCTCATTTTAGGTTATGTGTATAATAGGTACTTATGTACAAGGGTCTTTATACATGTATTTATCAAGTGTACTCTTATATACACATACTTAAGCATATGTACAAGTGTTCTTCTTTCATTTACTAAGGATTCCTACACTTCTAAGCATAAAAAAAAAATGTAACTTTCTCCCTTTAACAACATATATGTATATATCACATAAACTTCCTACACTAACCTAACATATTCATCTAACTATTAAATAAGATGAAACAATACATAATAACATACCTTTTTCTTCTTGATTTATGATAGTAGGAATTGTGAAAGTGAAGTGGGAAAGTGTGGAAATAGGGGAGCAAAAGGGGTTACGGTTTGGTAAAGGGGAGAAAAGAGTTATGTTTGTATTGTTTTGTGTTTTAAAAAGATGAAGATAAGTGGGGTCTAAAGGAGGGGAGGAATGGATGGTAACAAAGGAAAGGAAAAGGGGGAAAATCTAAAAGAAAATAAAAGAATTCAATAGAAAGAAAAGGAAGGTTTTAGTGTGATAATGACATATATATTGACTTTTCAATATGTTGAATTAGTCAACCTTTGACTTGGTCAACATTTCAAAATTACATGTAATCTAAGTGTACATAATGAAGTAATTAAGGAAAATTAGGAAGAAAATTAAGGAAATGAAAGGAAATATGGGATTTATTGAAATGATTAGTAAGAATAGGTAATGAGATCTTCCTTTAGGTGTTTATATCTTATATACATCATTAGTAAGCCACTTAATGTAATTATCATAAAAAGTATCATTTAGGGTACTAAAACCTACTATTTGTAATATAAGCATCAACTAAACTCTTAACTCTATATAATACTAACCTAATTATATAATTAGAAGATGGATGTGATCTATAATGTAATATCTTAGTCCCTAAAGGATTACTTTAGTATTATATGTATTTATGAATGATTGAAAGTTATCATTGATCTTTTACTAATGATCTGGCAAGATATTAAGGATATATTATCAATTAAGGTTTTATAGTAAGTTATGACGAATTAGTACTTTTATATCCTTAAAGTTATAGTTTTAGGGTTTTTATCATTTTCAAATGAAATTTTTAGTGTCTAAATACATTTAGGGTATAAAGGTTTTCTATGCGATTAAATCTCCGGTTGTTATCTTAGAGTTTTGATGAGGTTCGAGGTCAACTTTTGCAATTACATATACTTAAGGTTTTAAGGTCTTCGTATGCGTTTAGAGGTTCAATTGATAATTTAGGGTTTTTCATATTCACTTTAGGTTTTGAATTGGGATTTTAATTGGTTTTAAATCTCACTGGCTCTATTGACTTTAGGAAATCATCTACAGTTTTGGGGGTTTGATTCTATACTTAGAATGTTAGATTTGCGAGGTTTACATTCCCTCCCCTAAACTGTCAACACATCTACTTAGCCAAAGGAGTCTATTTCAACCTTTGTTTTTTAAGGTAAATAGAAGGTATCCTATCTTCCAAACCAAAGTAAATAAGCCCTACTTAATCCTTATTATTATGATAGTTTAAAGGTTATTTAATTAGAAGTTTAGGACACTTAGAAACACAAAAACATTGCCTTTATGTACATGTATTATTTAGGGTTTACAAAGTATTTTTCTAAAAATTTACAAGTAGAAAAACACACCATATGCATGAGTTGATAGTTAGGATTATAGATAAGCATGTAACTTCAAGAAAAGATGAGAAAGCTTAATGAAACCCTAAAACACAATGCATGTCACCTCTTCCCTGGTAGTATTCGTTTTGTACTCACCATATGACATGATGCTATCAGTCTAAAATATATAGAAATGTGGCTAAAACGTAGAAAACGTGGAAGGATAAGTGTTGAGTGGAAAAAATATGGAAGAAGACCCTAGAAAGACCCTCTTGACCACTACCATCAATGGGGATAACAAGCTGAAATTTGATTAATTAGAGTAATGACATGATTAGTTAGTGTAAGGCGTGATTTAGGACTTAATTAATTAAATTGAGTTAGGTAATGTTAACTTAAGGGCCTAAATTAACTTAATTAGCGATTGGAGCCTTAGAAATATGATTAAAGGCCCAATAAATAACAAGAACCAGATTTGAATTATATTAGAAAATGAACTTATCTTATGGTTTTTAGCAGGCTTAAGCCCAAAATAACAATTAGGAATGGGTTTATGGTCTTAGAAAGTGAAGTAGGCCCAAAACTCCCTAAAAACACTAAAAATAAGGCCCAATAATCGTAGGATCATATTTGAACACTAAGTTGATGGGCTAATAAAATAACATATTAAAGGCCCATTAAGTCCAAAAGCCAAATGAACCATCCTCTATAGGCCTCTTAATGAAATAAGCTTAAAACTAACAACAAGGACCCATTTAGGCCCATAAGTGTAAAATTAAAGCCCAAATAAAAACTTTAAGAAATAAATTGAAAATTTATCTTAAAAAAATTTAAATAAAAGCCAAAAAAGCTTAAGCGTAAGGTCCAATACTCAAAATTAAGCCAAAAACCCAAAACTATACTCAAATGCTAAAGTAGTCAAACTAAAGCCTTTGACTAACAATATTTTTTTACCTACACTGAAACCTTGTGAGCCTAAACTCCTTCAGTAGACTTACCAAATGAAAGAACACTCAAAATGATGAAAATTAACTTTAAGAACGTGAAATTTTGATATAAAACGAGAAAGTTATGACCAAAATACGAAAAAAGTGGAAATAAGGAATTATAGCGAGACTAATGAATAAACTAAGTCTAAGATGAGTCCTATTTGCTTTAATTGCACTACTTAGGTGATTTAGACACCAAGCTCAAGACCATCGAGGACTACTAAGATAACTAGACTTCATGGATAAGTGAGTATAACATACCCCATCTTGCTATGTTATGTGCTCATAGATAGTACACCGTATGGTTATATCTAATAATTGAACTTGTTCCATATCGGGGTATATGGGAAACTCATATGTACTTGCTATGGTTGATTCTTTTTTACAAAGTACGCTAAGATATCTCTAAGCCTCTTGCTTATTGCATTAGAACTTAGGGTATTGGAGTGTCTAAATTATATGTACTTGGTCACCCAATGAATCCAAATTAATAAATATTCAATCAATAATTGAACTAGACTAGTATTGCATCCTATTGCATAAGTTAAAGGATGTTAGCACTATGTAGTAGAGTGAGAGATCATGCATTTATGGATCTAATCATTATCTTGCTTTATATAGTTATTTTCGCATGAGTATTCATGCAACATGTTTTTGCCCTAACTTTTGGGAACTACTTTGTTTGAGGGAATGTTACCTTCAACTTGGGGCCAGGCTATTGTCAATTGCTTAGGGTAGTCTAAGGTACAGCCAATAAATGCCTAAATACTTCCTAACTTGGATAACCTTAGGCGTAAAACCATGCTTTACACATTGTTGGCAACTTGTGTACGATGTTTGCATACCATATGCTTGTACATGCATTCATTAACTTACTTTTGATTGTTTATCAGTATGGTAGGAATGTTGCTCGTTAAACTAGTTAGTTTCTTATACCCTTGTAGTTAGTTATCCTAAGTTGATCACTGATTAGTGTTAGGCCGAGGGATGCTTGAGGCAAGTTAAGTTGGAAGGCAAAAGCACGAGCAAACTTGAGATTTATATTTATACTCTCTAGAACTATTTATATCTTTTGAGCATCTCAATAACATGTGAGACTACTATATCAATTATCATTATTACTATGGTTTAGTTCTTAGACTTATCTAAGGGATGATGATCCTTGTACTTAATTGCTAAACCTATCTATTTATTTAAACTGCTTTATTATTATTACTTGATATCGGTCCCCCTACAGTGGTAAAGGTTGTAGTAAAAGCCTTGTATATTGTGATGAGTGTTGATGGTCGACTTTCATTCACTCAATCACTCGATTGCTGATAGGCCGAGTAACTCTATTCTCGGCTAACACTAAGTAACATAGATCCATATCTAATTTGAATTCAAGGAGAGTGGCGCGAATAGTTATCACTTGGCATGATTATATTACATAACTGCCCACTATTCCTACATTTCAAGAATACACCTAATCAAGAGGCCTCCATATGTACCGATAATCGCTCCATTAACTACTACTTCAAATACAATAGTCACTTATAAATATGATTTAAGAGAGATTTGATAACTCCTACTACTTATTTAGTCTCTTCCAACAGTGACTACATTGGATTGGCTTCAATACCGAAAGTTTTCTCTTTCTTTGTAAGGTAAAAGTTCTAACCCAAAATCACCTAACAACATTTAGTGTTATCTGTCTTTTCTTACCCATCCACATGGCTAGAACAAGATTAACTAAAAGTGCAAGTGCTGGTACTTTATCCCATCACCTTGAAGGGGGAAGTAGGCACACTGATGAACATTTGGTTAAGCTGGAGCAACTTTGCCTCAACTAGGCCAAAGAAAACCTAGAATTAACCAAAAAACATGAAGAGATCCTTAATCTCCTTCATAATTATGTCTACACAAATCGAAACAAAGAGTACGGCGATAACAACGCCAAGAGTAGTGATGACTTAATCTATTCACCCGAATCACAGAAAAAGCAAGCCGAAGTTACAATGGGAGCTTTGGTTCCTACGCTAAAAAAAGTTGACAAGGGTAAGCAACTACAATAGGTGTACCATGCTAGAGTCTCGCATGTTAACACCCCTACTACAGCAAGTAAATAGTTCTAAATTAAGAAGAGCCATTTCATTCTCGAGATTTTGGAGGAGGTTATACTATGGCACATCATGTTGCTGCAGCTTGAAACTTATGATGGGATGAAAGATCCTGAGAATCATTTAGAGTATTACCGTACTTTAGCCAAGTTGCATGGCTTAAGTGATGCCACAGCTTATTAAGCTTTTCCCTTAACATTTAGGAATGCAGTAAGTATATGGTTCAAACACTTAAAGCCGAACACTATTTCATGTTTTGAAAAACTAGCAAAAGTGTTTCTTCAGCACTTCCTTGCAAGTAAGGTTCCTGTTAAGGATTCTTTAGTTCTTAACACAACAAAGCAGAGATTAGACAAGTCTATTAAAGATTATCTAGCTAGGTTTATGGCTAAGATAGTTCAAATTCCAAAATTGGACATGAGTATAGCTCTCAACACTGTCATTGATGGAGTCAAGCACCAAGAATAAGCCAAGAACTTTTGCTGAGTTCAAAGCCAAAGCCAAAGCCACATCCTACATCCGATTAGAAGACAATCTAAAGGCTCGACAAGAAGCTAATCAAAATAGAGGAGATGGGAAAAATGACAAGAGGAGAAGTGCAAAGGTCAACTCGGGACGGATGACCATCAAAGTCCTAATGCCAAGAGAAAGAGACCAAGAATTTCGACATTTTAGTCCTATATGCCAGTTAATCATCCAATTTCGAACTTATTACTGGAGTATGTAGGCAAAGAGGCATATTGCAGTGGCTAGAGAGAATAAGGGAAAACCCTTTAAGGTAAAATTCCAACAAATACTATTATTTCCATCACAACAAAGGCCATAACACAAACGAATGCATCTAACTTAAAAACACAAATGAGGATGGGAGGGCACTTGTGTAAATTTCTTGCACATGACACTAAGAATATCGAGTGACCATTTCAGAGGAGACATGAAGACCAGGAAAATGTTACTTGACCATTTATATAATGAAAAAATGAAACAAAAGAAATAACTTTAGGAGGTAACCCTGAAAAAGTAACCAAGATATGGAAACTTTTGTTGGTACACATTCATCAAATTTAATCAACTTCTTGCAGGACAATGTCAATGTATTTGCATAGTTTCCTTCAGACATGCTGGGTATCTCTAGAGATGTTATGATATACAAGCTCCAAATCGATCCAAGTACAAAGGTGATCTAATAAAAGAAAAGGCATTTTGCCCTCAAGAGCAAGCGGCTATAGAAGAAGTTTTAAAACTCTTTAAGGTGGGATTTATTTAAGAAGAGCCTTATCTAACTTGGTTAACTAACTATGCGTTAGTCAAGCAGTCTAATGGCAAATGGCGCATGTACATAGACTTTACGAATTTTAACAAGACCTATTCCAAAGATTGCTTTCTAATACCAAAAATTGATTAGATGGTTAATTCAACTGTCGGGCATGCATTGCTTTCTTTTATGGATGCTTTTTCTGGCTACAACCAAATCAAAATGGACAAGGAGGACAAAGTTCACACATCATTTGTCATTAATTTTGAAATATATTGTTATACAATGATGCCCTTTGGGTTGAAAAACGCTGGTGCAACCTACCAAAGGCTTATCACTATGGTGTTTAAACCTCAGATTCATCGAAATGTTGAAGTATACATCGATGACATTATTGTGAAAAGCATGACAGAGGATCGGCATCTTACTAATCTTGAGGAGACATTCGCTACTTTGAGGAGATATAATATAAAGCTCAATCTGCAAAAGTGCATCTTTGGCACTACTTTGGGAAACTTTTTAGGGTATATGGTCACTCGACATGACATTGAAGCTAACCTAAGAAAGATTAATGCAATAATAAACATGAAATCTCCTCATACTATCAAGGAGGTATAGGTACTCTTTAGGCAAATAGCCGCCCTTAACCGATTTGTGTCGAAAAACATTGACGGGTGTGTAGAATTCTTTAAAATTTTTAAGAATTCGAGAGATTTCAAATGGACAGATGATTACGAAGGGGCATTTAATGAACTTAAAGAATTTCTCGCATCACCCTCGATACTCTTGACACCTATTTCAAGAGTGAATTTATATTTATACTTATCAGTTAGCTGCTAAGCATTATCTTTTGTATTAGTTCAAATTAAGAGCAAGGAGCATCAACTAGTTTATTACATAAGTCATGTCTTGCAAGGACTGGAGCATTGATACACGAAAATTTTAAGTTTGTATTAGCAGTGGTTCTCTCGGTAAGAAGTTGAAACCGTATTTTGAGGCTCACAACCTTTGCGGCAGGCATTGCAATAGTTAGACTCTTCCAAAAGGATGATGAAATACGCCTTGAAGCTAAGTGTCAATGGTGTACAATACAAACCCAGAATGGCATTAAAAGCTCAAGTGCTAATAGATTTTCTGAACGAGTTCACTAGTAATGAAGATAGTTTAGAGATTACTAAGAAACCTACGTGGTATCTTTATATAGATGATTCTTCCATTAGATAGGGAAGTGGTACAACCCTTACTTTGCAAAGACCCCACAATATTAAGGTTAATTATGCCTTGAAGTTCGGATTTCCAACCAACAATAATAAAGTGGAATATGAAGCCTTGATAGCCAGACTTAAACTAGCAAAAGAAATTGGTGCTAAGAAACTCAAAGTTTTCTCCGATTCTCAACTGGTGGTAAGCTAAGTCATAGGAAGTTATGTTGCGAAGGAAGAAGAAATGAGCAAGTACTTGTTGATGGTATGAACGCTAACAGAAGAATTTTAGTCTTTTTCAATCTACAAAATACCAAGGAGTAAGAATATTGTTGTTGATAAGTTATCCAAGCTAGCTAGTATGGCATTTCTTGACTTGAACGACAAACTCTTTATTGAGTTTCCCTAGCACAAAGGTTTATCCATTGTCTTGCAGAGCTACAAATTAGCTCCTTTCCTAAGAGAGAAGTCCTAGATGGATCCTCTCAAGGAGTACTTAAGAGATGGTATCCTCCTTGATAACAAGAAAGAGGTTTAAAGATTGGTTTATCAAGCTACGAATTATACAATGATAGATGATCAGCTATACAAACGTGGTATATCCCAACCTTACATTTGATGCCTTCCTCCAAAGATGCCTAACAGGTGTTATCTAAACTACACAGTAGTTTATGTAGCAACTACGTAAAAGTATAAACATTGTATATCCGTGCTTTATGACTCGGCTATTACTGGCCAACCATGAAAGAAGATGCAAGAACAGCTATTTGGCTTTGTCTACAGTATCAAAAGCATGAGGCACCAAGTCATGCACCTTCTACTAAATTATACTACTTATCTAATCCTTAACCCTTTACCCAATGGGGATTAGACATACTCAAACCTTTTATGAAGTCTACAGCCCAACAACAATTCGTTATTGTTTCTGTAGATTATTTCACAAAATGGGCAAAGGCCGAAACATTAGTAAGGGTCACCAAATAGAAAGTTGAGGTATTTGTTTTCAACTCCATAATATCAAGGTTCGAAGTCCCATTTATGATAATCACAGACAATAGACCATAATTTGACAACAATAGATTCTAAGCATTTTGTGAGAAATACAACATTTGCCTGAATTACACATCCGTAGCTTATCCTCAAACTAACAAGTAAGTTAAAGCTGTCAACAAGATCATCTTGTACGACTTAAAGAGGAAAGTTAATCAAGCTAAAGGAAAATGGGCTAACGAATTGTCGAATGTCTTATGAGGATACTAGACTACCCATAGAACCACAACAAAGGAAACGCCCTTCAGGTTGGCATATGATGATGTGCCTAGGAGCTCAGTTATCACTAGAACTTACCGTAGCAGAATCAAACCAATGGGTCCTTCGAAATATCGAAGAAAATAAGGTGAGTTGGTTTATGAACGGACAAGAGCAGCTGGCGTGAAGCTGCTTGGAGGATATAATACACTAATGAACACGACATGGCTTGACACTTTACTTAATATAACGCACAAGCTGATGTTAAGGTCCACCACCACTAATCTTAAGCTATTAGGCAAGATTAGATAAGAGTGTATAAAAAAATGGACTTGGAGAGAGTTGTCTCACAAAAACAGTATATCCAATGTATATTTATGATGTAAGATGATTTCAGCTTATAAGCAAAAGGGACTATCTATAGTAAGTCCATAAGGCAACCATACAAATAAAGAAATTACAAAAAGGCATACAAAAGAAGAATTCTTAGTACATAGAAAAAAGGGAAAAATAGTATATTATCAAGTGAAATGGACAGGTGGTAGCACAACATTAGTTCTATACATAGATTCTCTTATTACAGCAAGTGAGGAGAATCAAGATGTTGCGGTATCAGGGACTAGTAGGAAGTCATAAGAAAGTATTCAACTTGAAGAAGAATGATTCGTCACTCAATAGAAGTCTCTCAGCAATTGAAAGTTCGATCATTCTATGCAAAGCCTTCAGTAAGTGAATAGTTAGTGTCAGCATAAGAGAGAGAACAGAGCAGGGTGTAACCTTCCAGATTTGTCAAGGGATTCATCCATCCGTCTTCTACATAGAATCTCTTGTCATTGGTAGATTGCCAAAAGAGGATTCTTCGAGTGAGGGATTAGAGGCCTTAGAGTCATAGATACATAAGGGACCTGGTGGTCAGTAGCTCATCAGTTCTCTAGGGTTGTTGAAGATTTGCCCTCAAATCTTAACCCTCCTCTTCATTGGGTATGTATGATGTCAAATCAGCCACATTAAAAGTAATAGATACATTGTATCCGTCGAGCAACTCTTGCTCATAGGCATTGTCATTGATGCACTCAAGGACCTTAAAAGGTTTGTCTAATCTAGGGAAAAGCTTGTTCGTTCTCTTCCTAGGGAAACACTCCTTATTGAGGTGGGGTGGACTTAGATAAGGTTATCAGGGTTGTAAACCACTCGTCTCCTTCCTCAGCTTCCCTGTTCCATTTGCTGAGCTACAGTCTATGCTAGATGTTCGGCAACCTTTTGATGTAACTTCTGGAATTCCTTGACACGTTGCAAGCCTGATTGACTTTTCCTTTGTACAGTCAGGTTGATAGCTATATCTAAGGGTAAGTTCAAGCTAAGTCCATAGACGACCTCAAAAGGTGACCTTCCTGTCAAGTTATGAACTGATCGGTTGTAAGCGAACTCAATGATAAGTAGGCATAGGTCCCAATTGTGTAAATTCTTCCCCACAACCTCTCATAGTAGGTTGTCAACTATCCTGTTCACTACTTTGGTCTAGTCGTTTGTCTGAGGGTGGCAAGAAGGTACATAAGCATGGTGCCGAGTTTCCTCCATAGGGTTTTCCAAAAAGAAACTTGTGAACTTCAAATCACAGTCCAAGTATAATACTTCTCAATAGCCTATGTAAACATACAATTTCCTATAAAAAGAGATTACGATAAATAAAACAACATTAGTTCTATGGTAGAGAATGAAGTGGCTCATCTTGCTGAAATGATTAACCATAACCATAATGGAGTTAAGTCTTCTCAGCGTTTAAGGAAGGCCGAGCCTGAAATCCATGCTGAGGTCAATCCATGACCGCTCAGGTATAGGCAGGGGTGTGTACTCTGCGTGAGGCTCTCTTTTTCCTTTTACATGCTTACATACTTCGTACCTCTCAAGAACTTGGCGTACATCCCCCATTATCCTAGGCTAGTAGAAATGTTCTTTCAGGATTTCAGTCATCCTCTTTTCGCCGAAATGGCCAGCCAAGCCTCTAACACGAGCTTTATGAACAAGTAATTCTCTAGTCGAACTGCTCGGCACACAAACTTACTTACCCTTCATTAAGAACCCTTAACTCAAATAAAATCCATCCATAACACCTCCAGCATTACACTTGGCTACTAAAGGCCCAAAATATTGGTCATGCTCATATTGATTGGGTAGGGTGCCGAATCCAAGTACCTTGGCTTACATAGTTGTAATAAGGATATGACGACGAGAAAGAGCATTGGCTATAGTGTTAGCACTTCCTTTCTTATATCAAATGATGTAGCTAAAAGACTCCAGGAATTTAACCCATTTGACATAACACCGAGAAAGTTTCTGTTGCCTATGAAGATGCTTGAAAGACTCATGATTTAAGTACATGATGAACTCTCTTGACAACAAATAATACTACCAGTTTTGCAGTGTTTGGACAAGGGCATACAACTCCTTGTCATAGGTTGAGTAATTCAGGGCAACATCATGAAGTTTTTCACTGAAATAGGTAATTGATCAGCACTCCTGCATAAGGACAGCACCAATGCCAACACCAAACACGTCACATTCAACCTCAAAAACCTTCTCGAAATCCGATAGGTTGAGTACTGGAGTAGACATCAACTTAGACTTCACATCTTCATAACTCTTCTAAGCTTTCTCTGACCACCTTAAGCACCGATACCAGGATTATATGATATGCTTAAGAGCTCGGTTATTACTATGACTTACCGTAGTAGATCCAAACTAATAGGTCCTTCGAAATATCAAAGAAAATAGGATGAGTCGGTCTATGAATGGACAAGAATAGCTGACATAAAGCTGCTTGAGGGATATTACACACCAACGAATGCAACACGGCTTGACACTTTATTTGATATAATGCATAAATTGATGTCAAGGTTTACTAGTTACTAATCCTGAGCTACTTGACAAGATTAAATAAGAGTGTATAAAAAAAATGGGCTTGGAGAGAGTTGTCTCACAAGAACAATATATCAATATATATTTGTGATGTAAGATGATTTCGGATTATAAGCAAAAGGGACTATCTATAGTAAGTCCATAGGGCAACCATATAAATAAAGAAATTACAAAAAGGCATACAAAAGAAGAATTCCTAGTACATACGAAAAAGGATAAAAAGGGAAAAATAGTATAGTATCAGGTGAAAGGGATAGGTAGCAGCACAACATTAGTTCCGTACATAGATTCTCTAATCACAACAGGCAGAGGGGAATCAAGATGTTATAGCATTAAGGACTGGTAGGAAGTCGGAAGAAAGTACTCTGCTCGAAGAAGAGTGTTTCGTCACTCGGTAGGAGTCTCTCAAGAATTGAAAGCTCGGTCATTTGGTACAGAGCCTTTGGCAAGCGAATAGTTAACATCAGCATAAGAGAGAGAATAGAGCAGGGTGTAACCTCTCGGATTTGTTAAGGAATTCAACCATCCTTCTTCCATATAGTGTCTCTCATCATCAGTAGGTTGCCGAGAAAGGATTCTTTGAGTGAGGGATTGGAGGCTTCAGAGTCGTGCACGCGTAAGAGAACTAGTGGTCGATAGTTCATCATGTTAGTTTTGTTAATTGAGTTGGACTTGCCAAATCTACACACACAGAATTTTGACGTGATGATCGATCATTTTAGTTTGATGGCAAATTTAGATATAATTTAAGAAATTAGAGATGTTGCAAGAGCAAGGGTTGCAGCATATTAGCGTAGAGTAGCGAGATATTATAATCAAAAGGTAAAGCATAAGGTTTTTCAGCCTGGAGATTTAATTTGCCGAAAATTGAAGGCATCTAATGAGCGAGAAAAACAAGGGAAGCTTAGTACAAATTAGGAAGATCTAGTTAAGGTTTGGGAAGTCGCTGGTGACGAAGCCTATTGACTAGAAAGGTTGGATGGTATAGTCATCCCTCATGCATGGAATGCCGAGAACTTGAAACTTTATTTTAATTAATTTCCTCGATGTTATGCATTTCCATTTGTTTTGTACGACAATGGCTTACTTGCTTTGAAAGACAATTGTATTCAAAGTTAAAGCTTTGATTTGTTTCTTAATCTTTTTATGATTGACGAGTCAAGAAGTTTAAAGTGCATGGTGAACGAACTAGTGTAAGTTCAAGCTTATCGTGGTTAACAAACTTCATAAATCAGTTGAAAAGCGGAATAACAAGCTTTATACTAAGTTCAAGTAAAATGGCTAGTCCACGTCTAGAATGACTAACAAATGACCTTTAGTAAGGCATCTAATATATTGCATGTGAAATAAAACATGCCTAGAAATATATTGCATGTAAAATAAAACATGTCGAGAAATAAGAGCTTATGAAATAAAACATGCCAGGAAAATGCGATGTGTGAAATAAAACATGCCTGGAAATGATAAAGTACGTAAAACAAAACGTACTGAAACTTCTAAGTTATTCATAAGGAAATGTGTAAGATTCATCATAAATAAAATTACAAATTCTCAACTACTTGATTGATGATATATTCTTAAACTGAGTAGAGGTATTCTCGTGATTGAAAGTTAGAGCCCTATTGGAACCTATCTCCTTTTCAATGCTTAGGGTTTGAGAACAAGTGGATTTCTCTTTACGCACGTAGGCAATTTCCTTGGACAAATGATCTTTGTCATCTCCAAGATCTTCGACATGACCTTTATTTTCACCCAACATATTAATCTCGATACCTGAATCTTTGGCGTCTTCTTTGTCATAGCTACTGACTTTGTCATCAATGTCTGTGAAATCCAAGCATGACAGATCATAATCAGGGTGAAACTTAAGGATCTCTTCTCTTACCGCTTGAACACCTTCCAACAACTTCTTTTACGGCAATCTCTCATATTACCAATTGGGAGTTGCAATTTCAAGTGCCTCTTCAACAAATGGCCATTTCCTCGCTACCTCCTCCAATTTAGCGATACGACTCTTTAATCTGGAGTTATTGGTCTCTAGCTCCTTTATCTTCATCTTGAGCCCGTATTCCTCATCACTCATGGAGCTGAGTGTTTGGCCTAAACCTTAGCACTCTACCTTCTTTTTCCGCAATGCCTCCTTCAAGTCCTCAGCCTCCTTATATTGCTCATCAACCTTGGCCTTAAGGCTTAAGACTTCATCAGCAGCTAAAGAGTATACTAATTTCTTGGTAGCAAGTTCATGTTAACACTTTCTAGCTTCCATCTCATCCCTTATCCTCATGTTTTCGGTGATCATAGTTTGAGCTTTTAAGGAGTTGTACATGTCCTCAATTTTCTGCAACAAGTCGATATGGAATGATCAATTCTCCAAACCACTTAGTAGAATATATAAAAATTATTACTACTATTACCTTTTTCATCTCTTTATCAGCTTCATCTAAGGCTGTCAAGATATGGCTACTGATTTGTAAACAAACAAGAGTGTTAGCAATCAAACACGCTTAACAATTGAAAGGATTCGATTGATACTTACATCATACAGCTTGGTCGCGATGTATGCCTTATTACAACCACTGACCTTATCGACATCTTTCTTCGCAATCTCCTTATCCGTAGGAAGAATAACTCCTTTTATCAATGTTAAAGATTTTGTTTCGTCACCTAAGGCCAAGTTGGTGTATAAGATGTTGTAGCTCTAGCATGGGACAAAGTACTCGCTGACCTCCATGTTAGGGATGAATTCGGCACTACTAATGCTAAGAGCCTTATTTCACATAGCCTCTTTCACCCTTTCGTTCAATTCTTTATACCTCTTAGCAAGAGGTTGGCTGACAAGTTTCTTCCTACTTCTTTTGTTTATATTCGGTATAACCTCCACTAAGAGTGATGACCTTTCCGTGGCATCTAGAATGGTGACTTCGGTCTCATTCTGGGGTTCGATTTCTTGGCTACCCTCTCTCAGCTCTACAATAAGAGGAATATTTTCAGCTAGAAGTGTATCAACTCGTGTGGCCTTGACAAACCTAGGCTTATCACTCCCCTATCACTTCTCAACTGGATAGGAGGTCTTCTTTTGGGCCGCTACTTATTTCAGCAGGCCCTCTTTTATTACCTTTTTTACAATAGTTAGCCAAGTAACAGCAGTTGTGGAGGTTGCACATTTATCAACTTTTGATTTCTTGGCCTTCGCTTGGGCTAACAACTTAGCAGGGTTTACCTCACCATTACCTATATCTGCAATACAAAATAGATGCACTAATACTAAAGCAAAGATTAAGAAAGAACTTACATTTTCTATACTGAGCAATGCTTAAAGGCTAATAATTCCTCCCCCAAAACATGAGAACGGCTTTCCTCTTGTAGCTCTACTCAACATGGCCATCTCTTAGGAGCATACCTTCTTTTTTGAAGAAGATTGGCTCTCCACTTTCATACCGCCTAATAATTCTTTTGGCATCCTAGAAAAACATTTTGTTTTTCCTCCTCTCATGGATTTTCTTTGCTATTACGGCATCATTTAGCATCAGTTCAATGTCCCTTATGTGGATTGGTTCAATACATCAGGTCCAAAAATCCAACTCTTCATCTAAAACGATAGACATGAACTTATCGTGCCATTTGTAGATCTTGGACTCCAACCCGTCAATGAATTTCCACCTGTGCCTAACAACTACAAAGTATTAATTGTTGGGTTACCTCTTAATTGTAAAAAAAAAAAAAAAAAAAACCAAAATAATTGAAGCATAGCCCTAACTTCAACTTCTTCACAAACTATCTCGAAAGCCATGAGAAGTCAGTAGGTGTTTAGTGAGAACATACTTGACACAACTCAAAAATAGTTGAAGAACTGCTTAACAAAAGCTGAGAACGGAAGCGTAGTCCAAAGTCAAGATATGTTAAATAAATGTGGAACTTGCACTCCTTTGGAAAGCACACCCTCTACTCCTCTCTCAACCTCCTAAGATTCCATGTTTTTGACAGGTCTTGCCATTATTTATTATATTTTGAAACTAGAACTTTGTTAGCAACACTGGCCACTCCAACCAGCAAGTCACTTAAGTAAATTGTATTTGTTAGTCCCATATAAGATATCAAGAGGAGAGGTGAATTGATATCTTTAAACTTTTTGAAAACTTTTCAATATAAGAAAATAAAATTATCCCTCTTAACAACTTATAATGGTGAATAGTAGTATTTTAATAATTCAATATGCAATAAATAATAAACTAAATTAAAAGTGTAAGGAAGGATAATATCATATTGAGATTTTATAGAGCTTGGGCTTTCTACCTATTGCTCTCTTCCAACTTTACTGTTGGGGACTCAGTTTACTTTATTGGTGCCGTTTCACTTGATCCACTAAATCAAATTACAACAAGATTACAAGAACTCGTCACACATGAACTTCACAATACTTTACCTATCTAGCCTCTCTACAAACTAAGCTAATGCAAATCTATAGAGTATAAATATACTTGTCTTAACACTCAAACAATAAATAAGAATTACATATTACAAATGAGAACAAAAGTATAAATCTCAAATAATTTTGCTCAAGAGAGAAATTATGAATGTTGAATAATTTGCTTTGATGGAACTTTCTGAAGAAGTATTTGAAGGACCTTCTGTAACTTTTTAGAAGGTTGAATTTGATCATGATTTTTTGTGCAACAAAAACTTTTCTTCAAAGTTGCCTCTCACAATGTTTTGAATCTTTCCTCTTTTTATATTAAAATCTTTCAACGGCTAATTTTAAGATTATCTTCACTTCCATATTTATCCAATCATTAGCTATTAAAGAGAATTCCTTGGATATTTTGAGAAGATTTGGTCATTTGAAACTCAAAAACAACTCTCCTTATCTTGTTTAGATAAGATATACTTCAATCCGTAACCATTAGATAAGCTTCTGTTTTGAATTTGAAAGGTTATGCTTTTGTTAGCAACTTTCAGAAAAGCCTTAAGTTCAAAAATTTGAAACTCCACAAAATCTAAATAAACCTTATCCTTATCTATTCTTATGCATATCTTGATAAATCTAAATATATTTTCACTTAAAATAATCCTCAAGGATCACGATTCTATCTTGAGTGAAATGAGATTAAGTATATTTCCCTAATACACCCAATCTAGTAGAGCCAGGCCTTGATTAATTCAAATTTGATTTAAATTAATTTTTCACGTTACTTTTCCAGATCAACCTTCTAAAGCACCTTCTAAAGAATATCAGTCTTCTTTTTTTCGGAAGTCTATGAACAAGTTTCTAAAGTATTATACCAATTCTTCTTATAAAAGCTTCTAAAACACTTTCTAAAGATTTTTAAACTAATCTCTTTTTCAATCAATTCAAACCTTCCGAATAAGTTTCTAAATACACCTTAATTTGTAATTTTAAACTTTCTAAATACATACACACTTATTAATTCATTAGTGTTCTTCTCTTTTGTTTATCATCAAAATCCATGAGAGATATCTAACAGTATTGTTATACATGTACCTTGCTATAGATCTACCTTCTTTATCTTCTGGATAAGTATTTGCTATAACAGAGTTGATTCGAGTAAGTTTATCTCATCGCTTTACAACATTATCAGTTGAGTTACTTAAGGAACATGCCGTTTCGCTCCTATTTTGTAGGAGAGAACTAGGCTTCTCAGTGGCTTCAGAATTTGAAAGTATAAGTTGATGAATTATGTTGCAAACCAGACCTGATTTTGATTATAATAAATCTCACATAACTTTTTGAAGGTTAAGAGGAAATGTCGTAAAAAATTGAAAGATTATGAATGCAAACGAAGTTGAAGTGAAATCCATTTTCAGTGTTGGAAAATTTCTTAAATACGAATGATTTGCCTTTGTAATCACAATACGTTTCTGATGAAGTAATGATGCACTAATAGATAATGGCTTGGATTAATGACATGTGTTTTGTAACAGAGATCTAATGGTTATTAATGCTCTGATGGTTATTAGGTTTGCAGTATAATTATGACCAATGTGACAGCTATCGTGTTTTCCACTGTTCTATCTTCTGATAAGTGGGAAAATTGAAAATTGCGACCTTTTAGATGGGATGCAATCCGTCTTCCTAAATGGAAATCAATGAACTTCTCACCTTATTTAGCATTTGGGAAACAGTTCCCCACTCAACCCCTACAGAGAATATTAAAATATTTACTCCCTTCGTCGAATCCTCAAACACAAGAGTTGGGAGGCAAATGTTAATGGTCAAATTTCATTCACTCAGCCACTCAGCTACTAACAAGTCGTGTAACTCTATTCGTGGCTAACACTAAGTAACATAGATTCGTATCTGATTTGAATTCAAGGAAAGTGGTGCAAATAGTTGTCATTTGGCACAGTCATATTACATAACTACCTATTATCCTTACATTTTAGGAATGCACCTGATAAAGAGGTCTCCACATGTACTGATAATCGCTCTACTAACTGCTACTTCAGACATAACATTCACTTATAAACACGATGAAGAAACTCTGTAACAGAGATTTGATAACTCTTTACTACTTGTTTTGTCTTTTCTAACATTCACTAACTAACTTGGGCATTGAACTGACCACACTAGACTCGCATTGGTACCAAAAGCTTTCTCTTTCTTTACTAGGCAAAAGTTCTAACCCAAAATCACCTAACAACAATGAGGACTCCTGATCGATAGTAGACATCAATCTTATGTCACATCCTTGCTTAGCCCTAAATGCAACACTCACAACTAACCTTCAATAAACCAATATATATATACAATAACTTACTTACATAATCAAAGGTTTTTAATGGAGTTTATCCTTACAAATAATACTTTACATATTTACAATTTTATACAACTAACTACTATAGTCTTTCTAACTCTTTTTACAAAATTTAAACATAACGACTACCTAAGTCTATAAAAAAATAAAAATAAAAAGTCTTTCAAAGCAGTTGACTTCAACTTAGGCACTCTTAAAATCTTCCTCCCTAGTAGTGGTGGTGCCTTCCTATCCTTCGCCTTTACCTACGAATACAACACATATCCGCTTAGTTTACTGTGAACTGAGTAAGAGTGGATAAAACACACAATATAACACACGTATATCCAGTTATTATGACATATTAGTAATGGATATTTAGTCAGACAGTATTTTGCCACTCGTGGGGTCTCTGCAAAAATGCATACCATGCTCATACACATGAGGTAATGCATCAATACCGATCCAATATCCAATGTCTTAGCCTCGTTTTTCATCCAATTGGTCGACTTAATCGGGTATATGGATGTAATGTTTAGGAACCTATAGCGGTAGTAAGGAGTTGCTTAAGAGTTAGACACCTAACTTGTACCATGAATAAGGAACAACACTATTAGACTAAAGGCGATAACACATTACGTGATCAAGGCAAAACGCTCAAGCGTATGTAAGTCTTTATGCTGTAAAGTCTTAGCTTATCAAAATCGCAAAAAATCAAGCTTTTTCTCAAATTGAGTACTTGTTTAGAAAAACAATTTCCTCTCAAATATCTGACCCGTAAGTCCTTTTAATGCTATGCCATGAATGCACCAATGATATGTCAAACAATACATTAAGCGAAATGTCTAAGGTTTATATCAACTACAATTTTAATTTACTTTAATCTCATTTATACTCTTATCGCCTCAATATTTAACCTAGTGTCGGGTTTGCTTAAGTGAACACCTTGAAGGTTGAACCATTTGATTATGTTTCCCATAGTTTGAATGCATCATAATAGATATCATTTAATCAATACATTCATGGCAACAAACTCAAGATTCAAAACCAAGCACAGCCAATCCATTACATGTGTAAGGACATCACATAATCAACAAACTTCATTCCAATCAATCAAGCACATATCACATAAGCTATGTAACTTGCAGCCTAATGAGTAGATATAAGTCTACTCCTAAACATACAATATCCACTTACTTAGTACTAATGTCCTTCACCTTTAGTAACGTCTTCAAGCTTCTTGTTATTTAGGTAACCTATGATTAAAATTTATACTTAGTGTTTATTTAAGTTGCATAAATGATTCATTAAAACTTAAGTGTGTTTGTAAATTAAGGATGTGTTCTATAGCTTTTTAAGTAAGAGCATTTCATTAATACTTAGGACCTTCTATACAATCTTCTACACATTCATTTTTCTTTAAATCCTTGTTATTTAATCTTCTATATAGCCTTCTACTAGGGAAGGATCCTTATTAATTTCATTACTTGTATCTTTTACTCAACCTTCTACTTAAGGTTGGTCATAAGATTCATGGTTAGGAAAGCTTCAACTTATATTTTACTTTTAGTTTCTATTTTATGTTTTGCTAATGAACCTTCTACTCAAGCTTTTGCTTGGACACATTTTAGTTCACTTAATTTGGTATCTTACTAGAGACCTTCTACGAATGCTTCTACTAATTATCACATTAAGAACTTCATAAGCAACCTTCTATAGAAGCTTTTACATAGTCAAATGATGCCTAAACTTATTAAGGCTCTATGTAACCATTAAGACTCATTAAGTTTTGGACATAACCAACAGTAAAACCATTCTTAAGATAATATTTCGGATTTAGACAATTTTTTCAAAACTCGTGCTACTCGTTTTTCAATACATTGCCATTCCGGTTTCACAAAAACACTGCTTTTGACTTGTGAAAATGCGATAAATCACATGTTTGACCACTTTTTCATCCCAAAACTCGTGCATCCATATAAAATATCATTTTAGTACTAAAATTATGAATAACAATCAAATTTGACTAAAAGTACTTGAAAATAAACTAATTTCCTAAATTTTCAAATTTGGCAGTTTTTTATAAATCAAAACTAATAAGAATCTACCAAGTTAATTTGAGGAAATTTTGACATAGCTTAATAATAAATATTATGAAGAATCTACAAAAAAGTTTTAGCTTGAAACAACATCGTTTGCTCTTTTGAAAATCAAATCGAAAATATGCTTGCAATAGCCCATTTCTTAAGAGTAGTATATAAAACATGCATATTTTGAAAAACTAATATTTTTCCATAATAGTATACCAAAAATGACCTAGGAATACAATTTTTTATAATTTTTTGAAGTTGATATACTATTTTTAACAAATTATTAAAAACCAGTTAAAAATTAGAACTTACCATCGCTATAAGCTTTGACCACCATGCGCTACCAAGGCCTTGTTAGTCTACTTATGCATTGCTTTTGGAGTCTAGTGATGGTGGTTGCTCGTTCCTAGGTAGTCGATTGACTTGGTTTCCATGAGTACTCAAATTCTGTACTAATTTTTCTAATTTTCTTATTATTTTCCTAATTTTTTCAAAAATTCCAAATTTTGCTCCCAAATTCTCTTAAGCTCTTAATCTATCCAAAGAGAACAAAATGAGTAGATTTGATGTTTATATAGTGAGTAATGTAGGGAACAAACTTATCATGTATCAAGTTGTTCAAAAAAACCATGTTCTAAAACCATGGTTTCCCCTTGTCTTGCCATTTAAAACCATGTGTTATTCTTGTTTTAATTTCCCAAACCATGGGTTATGTAAACCCCTAAAATTTTCGACCTAACTTTTGAAATAGACTCGAGTATGTTAGATAATTTAGGAGTTGATAAGGCTAATGAAAGTGAAAACTTTAAAAGAACTAATCAATCGCATAAGAAACTTTTCTACCCTAAATGTATCTAAATGTTAAAGATTTCATTCAAAAGTGATAAAAACCCTAAAATGATAACCATAAAGACATATGTGCACTAATTCATCATAATATACCCTAAAACCCTAATTGATAATATAATCTTCGTATTTTGCCAAATCATTAGTAAAAGGTTAGAGATGACTTTCAATCATGCATATATATTTAGAATTCTCAAGTAGTCCTTTAGAAAGGTAATGAATCATAGATTATATTTATCTCTTAAATATATGATTAAGATAGTGTTACATAGAGTTAGAGGTATAGTTGAAGATTAGGTTAAATGTAGTGAACCTTAATACCCTAATTAGTACTTTTCATATTAGTTACATTAAGTAGTTTACCAAATGATACTTATAGGCTATAAATACCTAAAGTAAGACCTCATGATCTATTTTTACTAATCAATTCACCAAATACTTCATTTCCTTAATTTTTCCCTTAATTTCCCTTAGTTACTACATTATGTGTACAAAATCACATATACTTATGGAAAGTTGACCAAGTCAACACATGTTGACCAAGGTCAAAGGGTTGACCAAGTTAACAAAAGACACTAATGCATAAGGAAAAAAAAAATCTAAGCATCTAATGATTGCTTTTCTTTCCTTTTCTTTTGGTTTTTATTTTCTCTCCCTTCTCTTAATTGCCGTCCATTCATTTCCCCCTCTAGACCCCACCATTTTCCTTCTTCCATAAACAAAACAAAACAAAAGCCCTCTCCACTGCCATGAGCTTTCTTCCTCCATTTCACTTTCAACACTTCCCTTTTTATCTCCATAATTCCAACACAAACTAAGGTATGTGATCAAGTTACTCTATGTTGCTTTATATTATTCATTAGTTAGGTAATTAGGTAAATTAGATAAGTAGACATGTGTTAAGTGTGATCTTGAAGAAGAGGACATAAAGTTCCCATCTTTAAGTGTAGGAAGTTAGGAATCATGAACAAGAGGGAAGGAATACATGTGTATATGCTCTTAAGTATGTATACATAAGGAAATACTAAAAAAATACAAGTATGGGAATCTTTGTACATGGGTATTTACCATGTACATAGCCTAAATTAAGATAAAACCTAACTATACATACCTATACTATACTCAATACACACTTAAAAACACAAAAAAATGAAATTAGGAAGATTTTCTTAAGAGGAAAATTAGGCATACGAAATTTGTACAAAAATACGTATATGACCGTATAGGTATATGGGTATATGTACAAGTATAAATACGGTATAAGTATAAGTATATATATAAGTATGCTAATTACATATAAGTATACGTACATTATGTATAAGTGTACATAAAACACATAATTATGAGATAAGGCTTAGGTAAGTAAAGGATGATGTAAGCAATGAGGTAATCACATGATGACATAAGCCATGACATAAGCAAACGATGACATAAGCAATAACACAAGTGGTTGATGACATAAGCGATGATATAAACATAAGCTTATAAAATAAGAACATAAGTATGTACATGTACTTAGGATCTAAAACTTTAAGCCCTAATACACTTCTTAAATTGAATCAAACTTAATCAAGGACATAAATTAGTAATTACAATGTAAAATTCCCTAAGTATAAGAATAAATGGCTAATTAAATCATTAACTACTAAAATGGAACCTAAAACTAGCTAATAGGAATAATTAAGCTTCAATAGTTAGAATTTCAATAAATTTAGTCTATATCGTAAAACACGAGTCTTAACGTCCAAAACGGACATCATTGTATGAACGTGCATCCGAAAACGATGAAAAACAACTATAAATTTGTAAATATTGAAAATAGAATAAAAAAGTTACGTACGATTAGCAATTAGGTTTAATTGAATAAAGGCTGATAGTAATCTAAGTAAAATTAGGTAGATAGATAGCTAAAACCATTAGTTGAGTCAACTATTTATTATCCCCGTTATCTCGTAATGATCAGGTGATCCTGACGAAGGCGAGGATCTTCCGATCGGTTATTATGATTAAAGCGAGTCGTCATAGTCAAGTGAGTACTCCCGATAATCTATACTTGTTTGTGCTTGTAGTTAATATACTTAAATTGAATATCAATAACTTGATGCATGGGGCTTCGGGATATGTATGTGCTTGATATTGATTGATTATTGTAAGAAATATTGTTAAATACGATAATTGATGATTTGATGGTATGATTGATTTTTATATGATTTGGATGGTTTGCTGATATTGATTAATCGCCTCATAATTTGACCTAATTATATTTGGCTTATCTTAAATTAAAAGGGTCATGCATTATCCATGCATTGCACTTACTTATTCCGACCGTTACTTCACGCGGAGATAAAGAGAGGCCTTGCGGAGTATGTTTATATATATTAATGTGTTTTTGTACAGTGCATTCGTACAACATGAACTTACCTAAACCTACGGGCTTACTAGGCGATACAGACGCTAACCGTATGGCTGAGGATCGAGTTTAGAGATCTCCGCTATAGGTTGTGAGTGTGGACTGCGGGGGCCACCTCACCGCTAGGCCTGGGATTTTGTGTACTATTAGACGACTTAGAAATGGAAATATATTTTACGAAATATGATATTCAAAGTTATGGGTAAAAACCTAGGTGCTAGAGCCCAGTTGTGATTGGTGCCGATGAATCTCCAACCCTATCTTGGAGAGCATTAAAATCCGATATTATATGCAGTACCGATCAACTGCATATATTATTTGTCATTCTGCATGTGCATGCATTCATATGGTTGTAACAATTTGTTTGATAACTTGTTTGCTAGTATGGAATGAGGGATAGCTCACTAAGCTCTTATAGCTTATTCCCCAATAGTCTTTCTTTTGTAGGTTTACATACGATGGGATTGGGATAAGTCTCGAGTGCTGAGTGTGAGATGAAGATATGTACATTAGTATTACAATTAGTTGAGATCTTTATAGGTAATACATAAACACTCTTTGTAGAAAATATTCACATGTTAGAATTTAATATAATTTAATTCTTCCTACAGTTTTATAATGTTAGCATATCCTATCCTATTATTTGGTAGGGGATACCGATTCTCTACGGTTCTGAGGAACTGTGGGATATCGGATATCTATAGTTATTTATATTTATATGTTATATTATGTTACAATAAATTAACTACCTGAAAATCAGTAACCTTAGTAATTAATCATTTAGAGTTTTGCAATCTCTGACTTGCAAGACGATTTCCATATCATAGGTACACACGTGTTATGGAAATTTTAGACAATCCTATTAGGCCCCCTTTAAGGTCATGACAGGTTACCTCTTGTTTAGGAGACAAAAACCTTTTGCAGCCCACTTTTTCCCAAAATAACCTTTTTATTAATTCATTTATTTATTATTTATATATTTTATATACATTATGCCGTATTTATAAACTTTTATAAGGATTTTCTTAACATTTTACAAGGTTTTATTCCATATCACAATCCTTGCTTATTTATATGTTTGTAATGTATATATTATATTTAGTAAGCATATATCATTTTAAATAATATTCCAAGCATAATTATGAGCTTCAGTTTTTAAATAACTTTCGGTTTCGATTAACTTGAGACATTGTTTAATAGCTTCATATATACGCATTATTTTAGCGATTTAACTTCATAAAATAATGTCTTCTAAATTTTATAACTTAGTTATAAAATCTCACTTGATTCGATTAGCATCAACTAATACCTTAGTTTTGAAGGTTTGGAACCCAAGGGTATTACATTTTAAGTCCTCTTGCAATATATGGAGGTACTACCACAATTTAGTTACTCCTTGAGTTGTAACACCCTATCCTTAGGTGACCAAATTTCTATCGACCATGGCTATAAGGTCGCTACTCACTTAACAAAGTGGGTTACATGCCCCCATGGCTCGTTAAAATTTTATCATTCTTTTTTTTTTTTTTTTTTTTGCAGCTTTCCGTTTTCCTTTTTATTTTTTCCCAAATTTTAAATTAATTCTATTTAATTTTTATTAATTTTATCTTATTAAATATATACATATATATTATTTTGTTACTTATATTATAGATTTTTATTATTTTTCTTATTTAAATATTTTCCAATATTTTCTTTGTTTTTTATTACTTCATTTCTTTTTAATATTTTATCATATTATTTATTTAACAAATGTGTTATAACTAATGGTAAAAACTCATAATAAATTAATGGATAACTTATTTGTAAAAGTTTAAGGAGTGAAATAGAAAAAATTAAACATTGAGGGCTTAAAACTAAAAAGATAGCAAATGTTGAACACTAAGATTGTATTTTTCCCTTTTTAGAATCAAAGGAAGGTGATCACTTCCAACAATTGTTAAATTAAAAAGCTGAGTTCTTAGAAATAGCAAGAGCTGCCCTTCATTTACCAAACCTCTATTCAGTCTTTGCTTCTATAGCACCTCGTCAAAACATTTATTACAATAAGTGAATTTTTTGCATTTATACCTAAGATCAAACACATTATAGCCTAGAATCATTTCTGAAATTCCTTCAACTACCTTACAACTTATCCCTTTTGCCTTCTCTACATTACTAGTTATTTCGTTACAATCTCTAATAAATAGCCACGTGCCTTGTACTTCTTATGCTATTTTACATAATAGTTTCCAAGATGTGTTCTTCTTGGAACATTTAGAGATTCATAACACTGAAAAGATCTCACATGTCTTGTTGAATTTAGGCTAATATTGTTATTCACTCACACTATCTCCACATCAATTTCCTCCATCCATCATAGCACCAATTCACCACTTAAGCTAATGGGACCAATATGCATCTTCTTCTCAAAATGTAGACTTTGCTGTAGAAAATCAATTCTTGGTCCCTTATTCCTAGTCTCATTGAGAAAGATGAGGAAGAGTATTGAGTGTAATTTTTTTTTTTATTTTCCTTAACTCGTTTAATATTAACTCTCAATTAAGAGTTAAGGAAAAATTAGTTTTCTATTTTTGAAAGTTTAAAGCCACCACTCGACCGAGGTCAGGAAAAAATAAGTTAAGTTAAGTTGATCGGGTGGATCCATTTAATCTAGTCATTAGTTTATTGGAATACCAATTTTTAAAAATGGTTTTTGAAAACCAAAGATCTAGTTTGGGGGCTAATATAAGAAATCCTAACGGGTATCGCTTTTAACTTTCTGAATTTAGATTTTATCTTTCAAAATATCCATTTCTAAATTTACAATTAAAACTAATTCTATAACAAATTGAAATTATTTTACAAAAAGGAAAAATAAAAATATTTCCCTATTTTAAGTCACCCTGTAGGTGTCTATGTACTCTTTATTAGAGATTTGACTTTCTGTAGTTTGTTCCTAAAAATTTAAATGTGTTGATGATTTTTAATTTTGAAAAGTAGTAAAGTTTACGTCTCTTAATCATTTTATTATTTGAGTAATATTATAAGGAAGGGTCCTAAATAGTATTTTCATTTTTAGAAAATTCTTAAAATGTCATAATTTTGAAAATGATTAATTTATTTTTGTTTATTTGGAAAATAGATTTTTCTAAGTGATAATTTATTTTATTTTATTTTATTTTCATTCTTATTATTTACTTATTTCTTTTTATTTTAACCAAAGGATAAAATTAAGTAAATAAAACAAACTAAGCTTTTCCCTTTTTTTCCTTTTTTCTTCTTCTTTTTTTTTTATCTTTTTCAGCTCTCTTTTTTTTTCTAAAATTACAATGGAGTTACAAAAAACACAAAAATTAAAAAAAAAAAACATAAAACCAAAACTAGAATAAAAAGAAATAGGGTTGGACCAAATGGAGTAGGGGTACGTGGGTCATTGGAGCAGGCCGAGTTGAAACTAAATTTTAGGTTGCCAATTGGGTTATACAAGGAAGAGAATAGCAGCAATGTGAGGGCGCGATTAAAGAGCTTCCAAGCAGAATTTTGTGCAGGGAAAATCAATTTCATAAAATGTTTATTAGTCTTAAGGGGTCTACGATAAATGTTGTGGTGTTTGGAGCTCATTTGGTGGTCGTCAGAGAGTGATGGCCACAGTGGTTATGCATGGTATGTAATGGGTGCTATGCGAGATGATAAGATGGTTAGGTCTTGTGTTTTCGAGTGTGGGGAGTTCGATTGCATGGTTATTTTGGTTTGGGAAAGAGTAAAGTTGGGTGTTTTGGCATGGTGGCCGCTGCCACCAAACCCTAGGTTCTTGCGGGCTCTTGATGATTGTTCATGTTGAGAATGAGTTTAGGGTGCCCTATATATACAAATATGAGGTCACATAATATTGGAAACCTCCATTAATCTTAGATTTAAACATCTTAGATTTTAAGCTCTTAGGTGATTTTAGTATTGATTTTAACCCTTAAGTTGGATGAATATGGACAAGTTTTGGGATTGATTCAAAAATAGGCTACGTACTCTTAGAGATTTCACCAAATCTCACAGAAAAAAGGGAATAAAATTTACTAGCATTGAGCCAACTAAAGAGGAGAAGAAACTGAGAATCGAGCTTGAATTCTAGAAGAAGGAAAAGGCTAGTGCATGGTTACGTATAGGGCATGTACTACGCGCCTCATGCATGCGTGCATTGCACGTAAGCAATTGAAAAAGAATCAAGGCGTACTGGAGTGTACTTGTCTGCTTAGGTCGAATTTTTCAACCTTAACTGTTAGGCTTTAAGCCCAATGATGATCTAAACTCCATTTTTTTTTAAATAAAATTTTTAAAACTACACTAAAAATAATGGACCTAAAAAAAAATTTCTTGAAAATTATTATTTTTTATTTTTATGATTTTTTTTTGTATTTTTCTAAATTTTCTATTTTTTGTACTTTTTTAAATTAAGACATTTTTTCCTTATTCTAAAAAACAAAGTTTTAAAATTACAGAATGACAAAAATGAAGTGTTTACAAAGAGTTTATGCTTAAGAACTGGGCATTTCAACTATTCTACTGTTAAGGCTACTTAAATCCTTAATAGTTTCAGGTAAGGACACTCACTCATGGCGATTTAGTGGTCGTTTCAAGCCAGCCACCTTTACCTACAATCAAAGATACATCTAATTGGTGAACTTTTACCTTAATAAGTTTACTGAAAAACTCTATCTTCCCTCTTAGTCGACTACTTTTTCTCAACTGTGCACCTTCTTCTTCTAACTTATTGTCGACTTATGTTTTATATATATGTATATTTATTTATTTATCATGACCAACTCTTATATAACTTCCTTTCCTCTTTCTTTTTTTTCTTTTTAGCAAGTAGAAACAAAATCTCCTCCTCATCATGAAACTTTCCTTGTTTAATATAGAGTACCTAAAGTACTCTGGTAATTGGAGATGGGATGGGGAATTAGAGAAGCAATTGAGTTATTACTTTTAAGACTCTTTGGTTTAATAATAAAATATTGTTATGGCATTGGTTTCATAAAGGAAACAAAAACTTTTTTTTTTTTTGTGTGTATAAAAACATAGCTAATTGGTGTATGTTTGGTTAGGGAAGAAGAATTCTAATCACGGGGTTTTGTTTATAAGGTAATCTTTTTGTTTATGATAAGGGCAGCATGGGAAGAACTATACGATGATATTTAGGAATTAGGAGGTTGAAGGCTCTTTAAGCGAATGCCATCCTCATTATAAGGATCTCCTTTGGTAACAATGTTTGTTTTTAAGGTAGAACTATTTGGACGACTTAAGAAATTAGAGGTAGGGCATGAGATACTATTATTACTCACTTTTATTTTTAAATTGAATCTTCATAAAGGCTTCATTAGTATCATTTCTCCCATTTTTGCAATTATCCATAATTTTATCAAGTAATTATGTGATCTTTAAAGAAACATGGTGCAATATTATAGATGTTGATTTCCTTCCACATTAGGCTCAATACTACCTTTACCCACATTAATTGATATGACCTAGTCTTTTTCATTTTAGTTATCTTTCCTTTGCTACACTACATTCAATTCCATTCTATGGATTGCAAAATTTTAGTTACCCTTTCCACTATTATGTAACTTTCCTTTTTCATTCATTGTCATTGTTGGTTGTGGCTAGATGAAACTCTTCTCTTTTGTTGATGGTGATTGAGCCGCTTTAACTTGAAGACCTGCATCTAATCCTTTTGATTGAAAATTTGGAGATGATTTCATGTTACATTGAGACTCTGGATAACTAATCAATCTACAAGTGAAACATAATCATGCTAAATGCTCATATCTTATAGATATCCGAATCTTCTTATGATTAGAGTCTTTCATCCATAATGCCCTCATGATTGGCTTCACCAGATGGAATCTAACTTTAATTCTTAAAAAATTCCTCTTGACAACATTGGTATCTTCCACCTCTATCACTTCCTTAATTTTTGAGCCAATCAAGCTTGCATTTTTTTATTAAAAGGATGTTCAAAGAAAGACCATACAATTTAATCTAGAACTTATAATTATCAACCTCTAAATCTTCAATCTTTTTATTATGATTCCACTACCTCATACTAATTGGATATCCCATAACAGTCAATGATTCATTATTTGGAATTTAGCCCAATGTGTTGACTTTATTTGAAGCTAGGAGATAGAGATTGTTATTGAGGTGAGAAATCTTTACTCGCCACATTTCTTTCGAATGCTAGAATATTAATCTCTAGACACCAATTTACCTACTAATACTTTCCCAACAATATGTTATTTTAATAAACTAACCTCAATATGCAGCTTAGTAATGATTGCCACCATTTCTTGTCACATCATGCTTCCATTGGTTCCATTTAAAGTAGAGGTCATCAAGTGTACACATAAGATTGTATTAGGACATAACCAAACATAAGAAAAAATAGATAGACTCGACTTAAAACACTTAGGAATTTATCCAATAGAACCCTAAAATTAAAAAAAAAAAAAGAAGGAAAATGGATTATACTGACCGAAAGAGATGCAATGATAAAATAAAATGTTTTATGGTAAAACAAAGAGATTAAGTGATCATAATTGACTAGAATCTTCAATTAAGAATATAGAAGACAAAATGCCAATACGGAAAAATGCATAAGGAAAAGATGAAGAGGGGAAAGACATTGATATAACAATTAGATAATAATATAATATAAGAAAGGAGGGAAAAAAAAGAAGAAAGAGATCAAAAGATACTTTGAAATCACACTTATACATGCTGCTATTGAAAATTGAGACGTTGAAAAATAAGAGGATCTTAGCTTGGCCACATCGCTGAAGTTTACTTTTATTTTAATAATTATTTATTATTTTTTGAAAATATTTTTTTTTCCAGTTAAATATGATTCTATTGTTTTCAATATAAAATCTTAAGCCAAGCTGAAATTAGATAATTATCTTTTATTATTATTTTATTCGCTTTGTTCTTAAATTTTTTTTACCTATTCGAAAGAGAAGATTCATATTTAATCTATTATAATAAAAAAATGGTAGTGATATTATTATATTATAAAAGTCCTAGTTACTTCATCCTTAAAGTTTGATAGTGTAAAATTATTTTAGATTTTTTTTTCGATTTATAAGGTATATATATATATATAACTAGTCGATAAGATATTCGCGTTATATATGTAGAAAATAAATAAAATTATACTATACAATTGAATATGTTATAATATATTAATAAACGAATAAGACAGAGACAAGAGAAAGTTGTGAGGAGAGGGGTATGATAGTGAAAATGTTAATGGATAGAGAGAGAGATATGGAGTGTAATTAACTGTTGAAAGTGGTAAAAATAAAGTGATATAGAGGGTAGAAAAGTAGTAGACAAATGAATAAAGAAAGAGGAAAAAGAATAAATAGATAAATTTATTTATTTTTTATAATTTATTATAATTTTAGTTTTTTTAAATAATATTAAAAAACTAAATAGGTAATTTTAAGGATGGTGGGTATTTAAATAAAAAAAATTTAATAATAGTGGTATAACACTTTTCTTTTTAATAAAATGAAAATATAGTTGGGAAAACACAAAAAAGAGAAGCAGTATGTCGGTATCATTGCCAACGTGATTTCTTCAAAGGCGGGGTTTTATTCGATTTCTCCCGCTTTCCCGTTTTCTCTCTGCTCTCGAGAGCAAGCTAGGGTTCTGACTTCTGGGTCTCTAACTCAAGGGTTTTAGTTGTAACCTCAACTCTATCCCCATACTCAAAACACCCATCTCTCCATGTCATGCAAATTCACACTTGAAAACACAATCTAAACAACAATGTCGTTCTCTCTCTTCTCAACTCCACAAGCCCAACAACAACAAACTCCATCCCTTTTCCAACCCCAACAGCAGCAGCCATTTCAGTTGAGTGCTCCTTTGTGGTCTCAACCCCAACAACAGCAGCAGCAATTGCAGCAACAACAACAATTGTTACAGCAGCAGCAGCCTCAGTTGTACTTGTTTACGAATGAGAAAGCTCCTGCAAGTTACAGTACTAAATGGGCTGATCTTCATCCCGATTCCCAGAAAGTTCTGCGTCAGATTGAGTAAGTTTGTTTTCTCTAGTGTTTTTTTTTTTTTTTAAATTTAATTTTTGGTTTGTTTTAGTTTCTTCATTGTTTGAAGAGTGAAATTTTAGGATTTTGTGGCGAGCAAAGTGTTATCTTTTATGGATATTCTAGTGTTGTTTTTCACGGTTTTTGATTTTGGATTGTCTTACGTTTTCTGATTGTTTGAAGACTGAATTTTTAGGTTTTTGTGGTCAACAATATATTTCTTCATGGATATTTCGCTACAGGTTGGATGTGTGTTTTTATTGTTCTTTTCTGGGCACTAGTTTCTTGAATTTGATGACTGAGGTTTTAGGAATCTACGGCCAAGAAAGCAGTGCCTTGCGGATATCCTGTTTCAAATTGGGTGTGTACATATTGTTATTTTCTGAGGTTTTGATTTTTGACTTATTTTAGTCTCTTGATTGCTTGAAGGTGGAAGTATTAGGCTTTTATTAATCAACAAAATATTATCTCTATGGATATTATGCTTGAGGTCAAGTGAATAGTTTCTAATGTTATTTTTGGGTTTCTGACTTTTGCGTTTGTTTTAGTTTCTTAACTGATTTGAAAGTGAAGTCTTAGGTTTTTTTGGACAACAATATGTTATCTCTACAGACATTCTGCTTGTAATTTTGGGTGTGCTATAGTTGCTCATTGTTTGAAGAGTGAGGCATCCTGCACTATTTTGGACCTCTTTTTGGGCAATCGTTTTGGTGGAACTTCTTGTTATCTTCATTCTAACCTGATTATTTTGTTTTGAATTTTTGCTTAGTGGGTGAATTTTTCTGTTGTTTTGGAGAAAGTGGTATCTTTAGAAGCTTGACCTCAGATTAAGTTTAGTTTTTGTGTTCTTTTTTGGGTTTTAATTTTGGGATTTCTTATGGAAGCTAAAGTGTTGAACCCAATCGTGCTTGATATCTACACTAGCTCTTTTGAGTTTTGTGCTCTTTAGTGGATTTGTTGTGTCTTTTCTGGATTTCTCTCTTTCATGTCATTGTGTCAAAGGGAATATCTGTGTTAGAAGTTAAACTGAGAATTGAAGAAACAGTTGTCATCTTTAGATGAAAATTGATCTGCATCGGCCAAGGTAATTTCTACTTTTGAGCGATTTCCATAACATGGATATACCCAATTCTTGTGTTAGCCATGTATTGTAATTGTAAGTCATGACTACTTACATTAACACCGCTGGGGGGAAGGCCGAGAAAGAGGTGAATGGAAACATTTAAAAGATACATGGCATATTGAGGTATTAGAGATGATATGGTTTGCATGAGTGCAATGGGAATGGGATTGTAGAATCTATACAGCTGTAATCACTTTCCAGGAATAAGGTTCAAGTGTTTATGTATTATATCGAGTTATATTTCTGCCTTGCGTGATAAAGATGTAGCCTTTTTGAGGATTTCTTTTTAAAAAAGTCTATAACTCTTTTTAACTTTAGTAAGACACCCTCGATTTTGATGTATTTTTGCTGATGAATATCTTTGGAAAAGGATGTGTCAAGTGTTGTATTATATTGAGTTATTTTGCTGCCCTGCACAATAAAGATGCTGCCTTTCTGGGGATTTTTCTTTAATGAAGTCTATGACTCTTTTTTTCTTTAATATGATATCCAGGATTTTGGTGTGTTTTAACTGATGAATAACTTTAGAAAAGGATGTTTTGAGTTGTTTTGGCATGTTGGAAAAAAGGGTGTTGTGATCCTTGAGATGTTTGCTTTAGATGTGGCCCTGCTTTTCCGTTCTCCCCAAATTTTTGCAATGCTTCATGTGTTGCAGAAATGTAAATTGGCAGAAATGTGCAGTAGTAAGTTGATTGATTTTTGGTATTCTTCTGTTAATTGTACTTGGTGGTGTGGATGGAGCTGACAATGCTTATTAACGTGAAGTGTTTCTTGTCTGTATCTAAAAGAGCTTGTGACTAAAAAGTCTCAATGTATAACATGACCGTTTTATCAATAGTGTTTGAAAACCACCCCATACCTTGACCCATTTGGTAAAGGTGTTTTTTTTAAAGTTAAACATGCTTATCCACTGAAAACATCTAAAATAGATACTGCTGTAGTTGTAATGTATATTAAAAGAATCGAAACAAAATTCTTAATAAAATTAAAGTCTAAAAGATCAAATTGCTTAAACTTTTAAATATAACAAATTATATTGCATCAAACAAATTCTTAAGTATGTCTGCTTAAATATAATAAAATAAATTATTCATTTACTACATCCCATTAATGCAAAATTGAGCCAGGACCTAATTGGGTATTAGGGCTTAACTCTTTAAGAGAGATTGTCAAAAAAGTCTGCATTGGAAAAGAGTTATTAATAAGTATTAAAGATATTAATGAGAACGTTTTGTTATCCTCTTCATCTTTTCTCTAGTATTTCTATATCATTAAGGCTTAATTGGTAAACTAAAAGATAATCGTGATCCAAGAGGCATTAATCGTATAAATCCTTCTGTATACTTAGCAAATGATAAGTGTATCTGCATAGTACACGTTTGAATAATTTGAACACTAAAAATTTTGTGAATGTGTCAATAGATAAAATCTTGCGGTATATAATTTTTAAAATAAATGTGGTTAACATTATAGAAATGATAAGACCATATTCTAATGTAGGTATGAGAGATATAGGATATCTCAAAATAGAATCCGTATATTTTATCAATGAGGAGACTATGGATAAATCTCATAACACATCATAACAAGCTATCACCATGTGATTCTATAGGTTAAGTGAAATTCCTGTTGTAAGCAAAACTATTGAAGTTCTTAAATTTCAATTTAGAAACATCACTGCTGGAAGCATAAAATAAACGGAGATATAAGTAAGGCACTAAGTTATTGGTCATACAAGTTCTCTATTAAAATTAGGTTAGAATTTAGGCCAAGAACTTAAAGAAAATGTTAATAACCCTGGTCTTAAATGGGTTGGTGGGTTTGTAAATGGGTTTGGGTCTTAAGCCTGAATTGACCCGTTTATAAATAGGTCCAAATAGTTTTGACTTGTTTATTAATCGTGTTTAGTTTTTCTCATGCAAACCCGTTTATAATTGTGTCATGTTGTATTAGAATCCATGGGTTGTGTGCCAAATTGCCAATCCTTGTATGGATATTTTGCAAAAACCCTTATTACAGTACTTATCCATGTTTGTTATGATTGAGTATATGGAATGGTCAAATATCCTAGGAATGACTAAATTAAAGTAGAAAATGGTTTCATCTATCAAATGGTGGAAGTAAATCATTTTAGTTTTTAGTTAATTTCCATATGAACGATAAGTACCAGTACTTGTTGTCTTCAGGTTGCTAGTGTCATCTCCCACCACCTTCTCCCACTAGGCACTAAGCACTACTAGTTAGCGCAACCATTATTGTGAAAATTCTTAGAATTTTGGAAAACAAATGCACCCTGAACTTTTCCCCCTTTGTTTCTGGGTTCAGATGTAGCTTCATGATTTGCTCTGTTGATGATAAATGTTGGAAGTACACGGTTGATCATTGGTTATCAAAAATTTTCTGTGGGTTATCCTGTCCCTGACCTAAGCTATCTTTTGAGTTAGCCAAATAGGTTACTACTGGCTTGAGCTTGTTTTATCTCATTATTTTGTTCTTTAATCTTTGGTGTAGTTCAAGGACAAGGAGACTAATTTTTCTAGTCCATATGATTGCTGTAATTATCTCTCTGTCTCTTTTTTATATTTTTTTAATATCTTTTTTCCCGCCAATTTTGCTATCTTTTGACAGCAAATGCTGATATACAGGTTGAAATGATTTTTGATTTGGAGCATCTGCATTTCTCTTTTAAGATTATATATTCTAGTCGACAGATTATCTTATAGCATTTTGTGGACTCCTGAGCTTAATTGATTATGTGATAAGGGATAACTCTGAAAATGTTGCCTCCCCCACCCCCCACCCCACCCCACCCCCCCCCAAAAAAAAAAAAAAATAAAAATAAAAGAGCTCGAGTATATAATAGCTTTTTAGCTATGGGAGGATTTTTGAGTTGTCTTGTGATTGCTTCATTTGTATTTTGAAGGGAGAGGATCCTAGAGTATAGGGATGAGAGCCAGCGGCTTGATCAGTGTAGTCGCCTCTATGATTCCTCAGTTTCAAATGTCGGTTTTGAGCTGGATGCAAGCCACATTGTACAGGTTATCTCTTGCACTGATCTTCATTATATGCTTTATCTTTTCAAAATGTTCTTTCTTCACAAAATTTTGACCTCTTTTTTTGTTTTTCTTTAAAATTCTCTGAGTCATATTATTTACTTCGATTTTTCTATGGTTCTGTTTATATTTTTTACGGGATTGATCCCACTTTCTATTTGACCTTTGATTTGATGTCCATTAGATCTAAACCATTGAATTGATTTTATTTTTAATTGTTTGGATTTAGTAAACATCAAATCCACTGTGTGTTAGAGGGTGGGGCCGGTCCCTTTAAAATAGAGTACGGGACCATAGAAACTCCCTATTTACTTACCCCCCCCACCAAAAAGAAAAATCTAGCAATCATTATTGATAATGATATTATTATTTATTTTTTTAACTCCATCCTACTTGTGCGTGCAGAATTTGCACTTATTGAGGCATTTCATAATCAACACTTAAGATGGGTAGAGTTTAAAACTTGCATGAGAATAACAATGTAACTCCTACTGAAATAATAAGAGAGATTTGAGCACTTGGAATTAATCCAATACATCCTTTGTTTAGAACATGATTTGATCTGAGGGGAAGCCTACGCTACTGTCGTGCTTGTATTCCTGATGCAGTCTTCTTTAACTGATCCTTTCACTAATTTCTTGAGAATTCATGGCCTACACCCTCTTTCATCTAGGATCTTTCAGGTGAAACGATGAAACTATATTTTAACTTGACCTATTGGACTAATTGGTAAATTATCTTTCTGGGGAAGAGAAATTTGGGTCATTCTGTTGATAAGGGTATTGGTCATCTTATTTTTCCAAACACCTGGTATTCATGATTCATTGGGCTCTCTCTGCTTAATGTTAAAGCTCAATCCCAGTGGCTGTGAAAAATGTAAAATGGCTTATACCCAAAAAAGAAAGAGAGGATGTCTGGAAGAATGGAGCTAATAATATTAACAAAGGGATTGATATGAATGCATTGTGCAAATCATTTTTTTGTTGTAACGAACATTGAATGGTGTCTATGTAAAAGCTCTCTGGCTGATTTTCCCATATGATGAAGTTCTCTCAGATTTGAAATTGTTCTTAGTAGTTAATACTTGTGAGTTGGTTACTTGGCACAGTCTTGACCTGATCTCTGAATGCATCAACTCGGACCAAGTTTAGTTACTTTTTTATATGCATTTGTGAAATTTTAGCTTTTACTAACAATCAGGGATCTCTCGGTTGAGCAATTTTGCATTTGGCTTCGCATATCTGCTTTATGTCCTTAATGGAATTTTCCTGTGAATCTTAAATCCTTGTTGCTCGATGGTGGCTACAAAATGCTTAGAAATCATGTTTTGCTCTTTTTTCTTGGACAGGCTTACAACTTTTATATTAACAATGGGTCATCTAAAGATATAGGAGATTGCAGAATATTTATTCTCTGCTTTTCAATAGAAACAAGCGCAGTTGCTTGGATACTCCTCCATTTTTTAAGATCAGGCTAAAAGAAGTTGTTTGACATGAGTTGGACTGGAATTGGGTACACAGATGATGCACAACTGTTTATGGACATTAATTGATTGCAAAAGAACTAATAGAAAGGTAGTACTTAGAACTGTTAATTATCCCAAAGAAAGAGATCTGAGTTGTTTTTCCCTTTTATCCCTATAGTAATCCTCAGTACACTTGCTATAAAGGGGATATTTCTGTACCTAATATTGAGGGAAGAAGTGAATCCAACTTTTAAAGAGCAATCTAAGCTTCTTGGAGATCCTTTGAAGTGGATGCGTTTTTTTCATTTACTCCTTATCACTGGTACATATTTTGTTTAGTAGCAAAAACGCACTAGGGGATGCATATCTTTTAGAAAAGGCTGATGCACAAGGAATTATGCTAGCCCCTTTTTGCAAGTCACATACAGGTTCACAAAGAGTGTAATTGACATGTATTTCATAACAAGTATACTTTGATCCTAGTTTTGAGAGCTTTGTTATCATTACTTCTTGAAGCCCATCTTTATTTGTTCCTGGATTTCCAATTTACCTCATGATTGGCATCTCCAAAGTTGTGTTGATATAATAGCAGCGTACTTTGGTTTCTTGTATAAATTAATCACTTAACTACACCCATGTTATTGCTGAATTCAATCTATCCATTTTTCCTTGTGTATGGATAAGGTTGAGGCTCTTGAACTCAACAGATTGGTTTTCAGGTCTTTTTTCAAAACATCTGGTGTAGGTGAATATGAGTTGGGTATTCTAGATATCAAACTGAAAAAAGCAAAAATCAAAGTGGAAAACTGAAAAAGGAAGGAGGCTTGGGAATTCTGGATATCAAACTTTGGAATGGAGTTGCACAACTTATGCACATATGGACTTATGTATGGACAAAGGATCCTCTTTATGGCCAAGTCGGTGTAAATTGGAGTTACTCAAGGGGAAGAACTTTTGGCATGTCAAAATTTCAAATGATGCCTCTTGGGGGTGGAGGAAAATCCTCCAAGCTCCCTGGCCAATCAGCTATTAACTTGGAAGATTGGGGATGGATCTTCTATTTCCTTTTTGGCTTGACAATTGGCATTCCAAAGGACCTCCAATTGAATGGATGGGGGAATAAGCTGGTATTGCGCTAGGATGCCTTAGATTCCCTTCTATGTAACTTTATCGATGGAAATACCTGGAGTTGGCCAAGAGGAGAGAGACGGCGGCCAATTATTGTTGGTTTAGTAGGCCTAAAACCTGTTGGACATACTTCGGATCAGCTTGTGTGGAGAGCAGCCCTTTCCAAAAGCTTTACTATCAGAAATGCCTATATTTTGGCTAGGAATAGTGAACCTAAGGTTGGTTGGCATTCATTTGTATGGCATGGAGCCCTTTTGCCAAGACATGCTTTGATTCTATGGCTTATTGTACAGGAAAAGCTACTTATTATGGAAAATTTGCTCTCTTGAGGTGTCATTAATACCAACAAGTTCTATTTATGTCAAAATGGAGAAAGAAGTTCTTGGAATGTCCCTTTGTGGAAAACTTAGGGAAAAGAGTTGCAGATGCTACTATTTGGAGGCAACATAGGCGATCAAGTTCTTGCCTATCATACTTTCTGGTTTCCCCTGTTGTTACTTCAATGAAGACTATTCACAGGAAATCTTTTGCAATTGGGTGCTATTATTTATGAAAAGAAAGAAATAGGAGACAAGGGGGAGAAGGCATTGAACTCTTTGGAATCTATTTTGAGAACTATTTTTTGATATTTAAGAGCACTTTAGATTTGTATGGCTATATAATCGAACGAAGTATCCTTTTGTTCATCTGATACTTTGTTTGATTGTGTAGGTTTCGTTGAGTGCTCTCATTTGTACATCTCCCGTGTATGAATATTTGACCTAAGGGGTTGATCTGGTTGTTAAAACCTACTTGAATATTTGCATGATGTCATGCATCCAACAAATACCATGCTATGCTTTGGTGAGAACTATTTTTTGCTATATATTTTGATATTTAAGAGCACTTTAGATTTGTATGGCTATATAATCGAACGAAGTATCCTTTTGTTCATCTGATACTTTGTTTGATTGTGTAGGTTTTATTGAGTGCTCTCATTTGTACATCTCCCATGTATGAATATTTGACCCAAGGGGTTGATCTAGTTGTTAAAACCTACTTGAATATTTGCATGCTGTCATGCATCCAACAAATACCATGCTATGCTTTGGGCAATCTACCATGTCTGCCTGCAGTTTATTTGATGCACGGCGCTTCTAGAATGTATGTGCCCAGATAGCTGGTTCAGATATTGTCTTGCCCCTCTTTCCCAAAAAAATAAAAAAAAAAACTCACAAAAGTTATGGCATAGGTTGAGTTCTATATGCATTGACACTGTTACTGGTTGGATGGTAAAGTATTCTATTGAAGGATCACACGCTGTATAATCAGTGTATTAATCATATGAATTACCAGAAAAAGGGATAAAAGGGAGGGTCATCCCTTTTTCTTTTAAAAAGCTTTTTTACATTCTTGATCAAGCAAGTGGATTGGCTGTGAAAGTTTTCAGCTGCTTCCTATTGAAAAGGAAATAAGTTTTCTGCTCCAGTTGAGTTAGTTACTTGTTTTGCTAACCGATATAGAAAAATTGAAGAATTGATTAGGGGATTACTCAGAGAATTTAGCTAATTTAAGCCCATAAATCCAATACTGATTTCTATGAAGCAATGTTAAACAAAAGGATTAATCAACACTGATTTGCCTGTAACTCTACCTATGAGACTGAAAGTCCCTATTTTTCACAACAATATCAAAGTATTAAGGACTCTAGGTTAACATGGTAATATTGCCAATGTCTTTAACGGTGTTGCTCTATTGTGGGTCACCAGCTTCTGGCTTTCTGACTGGTTTTGCTTGTGAAATTTTATCAGGAACTTGGAGGAATCAGTGCTGCGATGGAACGACAGAAGGCTTTACTGCATGAATTGATGGTTGCCGTGAAAGATATGCTTCGCAACACTGAAGTTGCTGTCCGTTCTTTCATGATGCTACGTCCAAGGTTTCTTCATCCGAGTACTGGTAGTACTTCAAGTGCAACAGCACCAGCACAAACTCCAGGGGCAACAACTCCGGTTTCAAGTAGTCAACCTGCTGCTACCTCTATAGTTCCAGTATTTGACTTCTATAGTGGAGTTCCAAAGAAACCGTCTCCTTTTCTGCAGCATACTGTCGCGAGATTTGAGAAGTATCTCGGTGAATGTCGTCAGTGGGTTGAAGAATTAGAGCAGCTCCTCCTATTAGATTCAGACAAGAATGGTTCAAACTACAGAATCTCATTGGTTGAGGCTCTTCCAAAAGTCATGTCTAATGTGCATGATTTCTTTGTTCACGTGGCTGCTAAGGTAAATGAATCCTGTTTACAGGGATACTGGTTACAGATAATATTGTTCATGTGTAATATATAAGTGGAGGTGCCACCTAGCATGTGCTTGATATTTATGGTTTTGATTTTGCTACTTTGAACAAATGAAATTGCTTGTTTTTTACGTTCAATTTGTGGGCTGGCATTATTTGACTATCTTGTGGCATATTTCACACCTTTTTTAGTGTTGCAGGTTGAGAGCATTCATCAATATATTGAATCCATGAAAACTGCTTATCTTGCTGATCAACGTTGTCGAGGGGATGTTAATGATCCTTTTCTTGAGGCTGATCGACGTGAAACAGCCAGACAAGAAGCTGCTGCTAAAAGAGTACATCCAACACTGCATTTGCCTCTAAGTTCTCAGCCATCAACCCAAGTTGCTGGGTTATTTGCCAGCTCAGCAACAACAGGAGCATCAACTGCACCACAGACATCTGCTGCAATCTCAACTGCATCATCTGGAAGTGGTTTCTCACTTTTCAATACACCATCATCTGCTCCTTCTGCTTCTACGTCAGCATCTTCATTATTTGCAACACCAGCTTCTGCCCCAACTTCCTCTCTATTTGGATCCACAGCTGCTGCTACTCAAGCATCCCTCTTTGGATCTGCTTCAACTCCATCTTTGTTTAGTAGTACTCCAGCATTTGTTTCTACTGTATCTGCTGGGGCTTCGCTTTTCTCAACGCCGTTTGCTTCAGGTATCTCTTTTATCATTTTGGCAGTTATAGTTTCTGAGGGGCATTTCAACAAGGAAAATGCTAATTTCCTGCTATTTACGTGTTTATAACCAAGAAAATGTTGTTCACAACAGATGGACCTTCTTTTTGTGTTTTCAGAATTTTATGAGTATTACAGGTACATCTGTAACTAACTAAATGTGGAAGAAGTTCAATGCAAAACTATGGTGCCTGTAGTAACACAACTATAGCTTTCTGGGGAACTGACAGTTTGGTTGTTTCTTTGAAAGTGTTTTGGAGATTTCTAATAGCTTTTTCTGAGTAATTAGATTTCTCATTTGTGTTATGCAATCTTCCGTAGACATTATGATCAAAAGCTTAAGGAGCAAATACATGCATTCAAAATGCTTATTTTTGAGATGGTCAAGCAGTATTTACGGGGTTGCCAAATGACCTAGCTAGTCTGTTTGTTTAGGGCCATGAGTAAGGTTGAAATGCAAGATTGGTACTGAAATCCATTGGTTTAATTTTTCACCATAACATGTTGATGCTGTACAGCATTCTTTTTTTATTTTTCAGAGATGCCATTAAAGCACTTATGATGAAGCACACATCATACTGGGTAATATGCAATGCATGGTCAGTACAATGTTGGCAACTCAGGATTTTTGTTTAACTTACTGCTTTCTTAATCCAATTTTGGTTTTGTGCTGTGATTCTGAGGTCCTGCACTGAAGTTCTTGTTTTTCTGCTTTATTTTGTGCAAATAAAGCTGTCTGAAAGGCCAAAGAGGACATTGTGGAAATTCGATACTCATGCATTTTTGAAACATTTTGAGATTGGTGGCCAAGATTTTCCTAATACAATGTTGTTTCATTTCTTCAGGGCCTGCAACAGCATCAGGTGCAAGCTTTGGAGCAGCATCTGTGAGTATATGCATTTTCTTTTCTCTTTTGGGATATTTATATGAATTTTCCTTACCTTAAACATATTCTTATTTTCCTGATCATGTTCCTACATCAAAATAAAATGTTTAAAACTTCTTGTTGTCTTGTCTCACTCATATTCTTCAAGCAAATGCTTAATTCTAGTGTTACTAAGAATTATGTATTTCATTTTTCATTAGCAGAAATTGTCAAGGCCTAAGTCGCGGACAGCTCGGAGATAGTCAGTGGTTTCTCTTCATGCAATCATGTGGCAAGAACTCATTCATCAGACTATATTCACCTTCTTACATATATGAGAAAGATCCATGTCAATTCTGTCCAGTTTTTCAAGTAGAGAGGTGGAAGATGTACTTTCCTTGAGGCAAGCTGATAATGCAATGAATGCTTAGACACCACGGTAAGCATACACAATGAAGAAGGAAATTTGTTTGCACCATGAAGCTCATGCTTTTTGTGTTGCTTGATCATGAATGCTCTAAGGTGCATTTAACAGTTTAACATTGTAGAGTATGACATCAACCTACATTCTGGACATCGATTCTTATTGGGGTAAGGAAACTGTATTTGGTGTTGCTTGGACTGTATAGCGTAGCTTTACATTGTCTGTGTGATTACCAATTGTTGCTTTGTATTTTTTCCTGTAAACTGATGATGTAATATCTTCATTGTCAGTATTTTGCTTCACGAGTTGGTGTATTTTGGCTTATCCTTTCTATTTTAGACTGCTGTTTATGAAAAATTCAACTTATCCTGTATATCTTCATATTAAGTTTGAGTTTATACTGGTTTAAATATGTTTGGACTGCCATGCGGAGCAGTTGAACAAGGGTTGAATGCATTTTACTAACCAATTATGTTGTCCATTAATTTTCTGCGAGTATTTTCTCAATTGAAACAACAGGACAATTCACATTAAATGCCTTAAATGATTGTTGGAGCATGGACCCTCCTGTGATAGATTGAGATGTGATTCAGGGAGTCTTGTTTGCTGTTTAGTGGTGTTCATGATGTGGTATTCATGGTGAACGAACTCTTGGAGTCTTGGGTGCTTGGTATAGAGAATCATTGTCATTGATGATATGGGTTGTTTGTTGAATGTCCATGAATCGGACCTGGAACTGAATGACCTGGAAGTTATGGATTTAAATCATTTTTCTAAGATTAAATTGTTGCTTGGTTATTAAGATATCAGTTATTGCCTGCTGTGTTCAATGATCGAGTTCTCAATTGATGGCATCAATATGATGGTTATTGTACTGAAATGCCATGCTTGGATGTGTATTGTTGATTGTCATTATCAATCATTACTCGGTTTGGATTGGTGAAAATAAGGCTCAATCTGCTCAGCTTAAGAAAGGGACGGTGGAGATTTTTTAGTAACTGGAACAAGTCATTTTATGTGCATGATGCATTGGTTGTCTTGAGCCATGATATGACATCATTGGCTATTTTTACCATTCTTGATGATTATCAGGTATCACTATATTCGGCTGCTTTCTTTTTGTTAGCTGCACGCTGAAATCCTTCACAGCTAGCAGGGTTGAGGGAAATGTTATCTTATACCAATGTATCGAAGAGGTACGAATTATGCAGGATGGCGCCTCGATGACTTGACAGCAGTTTGTAACGGACTGTAGATAGTCTGTTTTAAGTGTAATTCCAGAGTCTTAAGTAACTCCTTTTCTTAGAGCAGTACGTGTGACATGTATGTAAAGATGTGAATCGAGACGTGTCAGTTAAAGTTCAATTTTGCGTTTAATGCAATTAACCTATTTTTTTTCCTTTCAATTACATCGTGTTACAACTTAAAGGAACTGAAATACTAGTATTCATATTATTTCTGATTGCAAAAAAAAAAAAAAAGTATTCATTATAACTTCCTTACGTATGGCATGTAATTGTCATGTTATATTGAGAAGTGTGGAATTTCAAGTACTTAAGAGGAACCGAATCAAGAGAGTCCACTACGCATCCCGTGTCTCGGCTATTTCCACAGGGTGTGGCCTATAGAGATTTGATACCAGACCAATAAGATTTTAAGACATATTTGCCATTGTAGTCAAGCCGAAATGATCCTGCTGGTTGAACCGGGTTAACATAAACCAGTCTCCACACTGATCCGGATGAGGAGATAGTATTGGTGGCGGTCCCGTGTTACGCTGGCAAGCCAGCTGCCAGCCTGTTGAGCAAAAGGACCAGCCAGCTCATCAGCCCAGTCCGGCTGATTTCGTCGGCTTCTTAAATTCCGAGTTACGAAAAGTTATTACTTCACCATTAGTTACACGCTTTCACCGCTGGATGTTTTATAATTTAGACCGATGTCGGATGATTTTCCTCTTTAAAACCATGAGTTTTCCTCACTCCATATTTGTCCTACATCGTAGGCATAGAGAGCAGTCTTTTGTTTCTACACTTAGAAGATGCCGATTTGATCCTCTCTCCGAACTTCATTTCCATATATAGTATAATAAAGTTAACCAACATTTGCAGTGAATCATTTTGTAATAAATTTCTATCTATTGGTTCAGCCCAATTTAATTCGAGTTGGATGTTCTAACCTATGATCCCTACTTATTTTTTGAATCAAGGCATGATTTGATGTTGATAGCATTGAAATTTGCACCACGAGATTTAGTGCTAGCTCAAAAAGTTGGAAGAGTCTCGTGCCTAGTGCTATGTAGACCCAAGCATAGGCCTTAGATCTGGCCCAACCCGGTTGGAGTTGCCCAATTATGGGTCCCCAAAGAGATGAATTGGACTGGTCTGTGGGCCCTTGTTTCATGTTGCTTCATTGGAATTGGAAAAATCAAAATTTTTTTCTCTTTTCCTTTCCCTTCATTTTATTTTAGTTATTAGTGTCATGTGGGGAACTTTGCGGATAGAGATTATGGATTAGGCTTTGATTGAGGAACCTGTAATTTATAAAATAGAATATCATCAAGGACATCGGGGTTGTCTAGTATAGTCATTTTGATATTTAAATCATTGAATTTATAATGGTAAGGGAAGCAAGGACATAAGCGTGAGTCTAGGTGGATTATCTGTAAGGGTGGACCTCTATTTATAGTGAAAGAAATGATTATATATTTGGAAAATGGATGTACTTGAATGTCACCAAACAAGAAAGTATATCTTCTTAAATTAGGTAGATTCAAGATTTTTGGAAGTGATGTGATATGTGATAAGTTAACAATCCCATATAAGTTTGAGTATTTGGCATATTCCCTTGTTGGTTCGTTACTCAAGCTTTGTAAGGAGAGTTTCAACCTTTTGAGGACCTGTGCATGAATGCCATGTGTAGGAATAATGCCCTAAGTACCACTCTTGAGCAAGGATCGCTTAGGTTGTAGTGTGGAGGTTGGATTTAGATTAGAGGTTTTAGGGAGTAGGTCAGGCTTGCACTTTGTTAAGTCAAAAATAGGCCAACGAAAGTTAACCTAAGATCCATATAGGTCAGAATAGGATTCAAGAGCCAGTTTCCAAAATAGCATATCAATAATTAGTACTTTGTAATTTCTCTTTAGCTAAAATGATTAATCCATTAATTTATCACAATTGCACATAATCCCTTTCGATATTTATTTATTTGATGACATATATATATAGGAGTACTGCAACCATTACAAGATCTTTCAATATTGGAAGTAGACTAAGTAGTACTACTACCTCATATCAATACAAAAAAAGTAACACAACAAAATAACTAAAATGTAGAATTTATTTTGGGGGGGAAGGGGGGGTAGGTGGTGAATTTTTGAAAACTTTTTCGTTAAACAAAAATAAAATTACCTCTTTTAACAATTTATAATAATGAACAGTGATATTTAATAATTTAATACACAAAAATAAAATTGCAAAATTAAAAGAATAAGGAAGGAGAAAATTAGGCAAAGATATAGAGTTTCGGCTTTCTATCTACTGTTTTCTTCTAACTCCACTATTGAAAACCTGATCTATTTTATCGGTGCCGTTCTACTTGATCCATTAAATCAAATTACAAACAAATCATAATCATTCATCACAATGACTCTATAATACTCTGTTTTGCCTATTTAGCCTCTCTTTAATCTAGGTTAATATAGATCTATAGAGTACAAACTATCTTTTCTCTACAATAAGTATAAAGATTATAAGTCTCAAATAATTTTGCACTTAAAAAGAAATAGCACTTGTTGTAGAACTTTGATTTGGTGCAGCTTTTTTAAGAAGTACCTGAAGAACTTTTTGAAGTTTTTCAGAAGGTAAAAACTGATCAAGAATTTTTTGTGCAACGATAGTATTTCTTTAGAGTTGTATATCCACGTTTTGAATCTTTCTCCTTTTATATTAATTTTTTCTAACGACTAAAAATCTGAAGATTTTCTTCACTTCTATAATTATCCAACTGTTAGTTATTTTAAATAATTCCTTAGATATTTTTATGAGAAGATCTCAGTCATTTGAAAATTTAAAGCTTATTCTCCTTATCATGTTTATATCAATTCGTAATTGCTAGATAAGCTTTGAAAAAAAATTTGCTCTAGTTAGTTACTTACAGATAAGCCTTACATTTAAAATTTGAGATCCCACAAAAACTAATTCAACCTTATCCTTATCCAATCTAGTGTATATCTTGATTTTTCCAAATATATTTTTGCTTAAAAATAATCCCTATGGATCTCAACTCCATCTTTAGTAAAATAGGATTAAGTGTATTTTCCTAATACACTCAATCTAGTGGAGCTAGGTCTTGATTAAATTGAATCTGATTTAAAATAATATTCTACGTAATTTTTCTAAAACCTTATGAATAACCTTTTGAAGAGTATTGGCTTTCTTTTCTTAGAAGTCTTTAAATAAGCTTCTGAAGTGTTGTACTAATTCTTCTTATAAGAGTTTCTGTAATACTTTCTGAAAACTTTCCAAAATAGACTATTTTCAAATAATTTGAAGCTTTTGATTTAAATTTAAAAAGATCTACTCAATTTAATTTTGTGAAAATTGAACTTTCTAAAAATCCTTCTATAAGTCTGCACTCTTAAAGATTCATTAGTTTTTAACCCTTTTTGTTATCATTAAAATGTATGAGAAATATCTAACATTCTTCCTTTTTTTGATGATAACGAAAATGTTATTATAAAACTAGATTGCAAAAAAAAAAAAAATATATATATATATATATATATATATATATTCACAATCACTTATTCATACATCATACACTATTTATCCAATGTAATGTATTATCCAATGTAATGTAATATGAATACAGTTGTTTGCGGTTTTTCTCTCCTCCTTTTTTGTTATCCTTCTGAATAAATTCTCCCTTAATCTTTATAAAATATGCAAGTTTGAATAAACAAAATCTTGAGTGCAGAAATAACAAAACATAAGAGATCAAATTTCATTGATTAACTAAGTTCAAAAACAGAAATAACAAGTCTACATATGGACAAAAAACAAAACAAACAAGATAAGGTTTTTGCTAGTAAAAGAGAAAGAAAAACATAGAAGCAGTCATTTTTTGGATTTTTTTTGTTTTCTTCTTAACACATAACTTGAATTTGCTAGAGTACGAAGGAAGAACTTTGTTAGGAGCAGAAGTGATTTCAGAAACTATTGCTATAGATGAAGTGGGTTCTTTGTTCTTATTGAATGGTGGTGTAGTTTAGATTAGAACAAGTGGAGAAGTGTCTTTGGTAGAGGCCGTAGATAGAATTTCAATGTGACCTTTAGGGGGGTGTTTGCTCTTTAGGGTTAAGAACAGGAGTAGAAGCTTGAAGTGTTTTTTCAGGGGATTGTGGTGAAATGACTAAAGTCTTTTCTGAGGTTGGAACAAGGCTGAGAACATTCCGATTGATTGGTTGAGAGGAAGGATCGGGTCTTGATGGTGTGACAAGAGTATCTGAAATAGGAACAAATGGTTCTTTGGTAAGAAAATGAGGTTTAGATGCAAGTTTAGATGGTTCAGAGGTTTAGTGCTGTGTAGGGGGTTTAGGATAAACAGAATTATATGCTTTGTTAGAAGGATTGGTTTCTAAAACAGACTCCTTAATCCAAGCCTTGAATAAGTCTTTCATGCCAATCATTTAATCCTTGATGGCCTTTTCTACAATAGCTTTGATTCCTTTAAAGAGCTATTCTACAAAAACTAAGGGTGGGCATAGTTTGGTTCAGTACGGTTTGCTCTTTCCTTACTGAATCAAACTTAAAATAACAATTCGGTTTTTTTTTTTTTTTTGTAAGTCGAACCTAACCATAGATTTGGTTTGTAAATTTTTTGAATCAAATTAAAATCGGTTTAGTTTAGTTTGATCCATGGTTCGAACCGCTTGTGTTAAATTTTCACTAAACATTTTTATCTCCAATAAATATGAAATTTCAAATGGAATTTACTCAACTTAATTTTAATAATTAATACAAAATTATGATAAAGAATAACAAAATATGAAAAATTTAATGAAATTTGTGAAAATTGATAGAAAAAAATATAAAATAATTGCATAATTTTTTTATTTAACTAAACGGTTCTATACAAAATGGTATGATTCGGTTCACTTCCTCGAACCAAACAATGAGCTGTTTATACATAACCAAATCGAACCATAAACTAAATAGTTCATAAAAAAACCGATTTTTCAATTTGATTCAGTTCGGTTCACGGTTTAACCTACGGTTCGCGGTTTTTTTGCCTACCTTAATAAAAACTGAGCTCTCTCCTTGTTTATATCGAACAGGCTAGCTCTTGGAACTATTTGAATCTCCTTCTGAAACCATCCTAGTAGGCTTTCTAAACTTATTGCCACCTGACCTTCTAATCAGTTTTCCTTTCTTTTTTGGTTCCTTCTTAGCTGGCTCCTTTCCTCTTTTCCTTTTCTTTTAAACTCCTTTTTCCTTAATGATAATGACCTTACTTTTCAAATTTGAAGGATAAACAAATATTCCCCTATTATGTGAATGTCACAATTTGTCATTCATATAAATTCCTATCATCTTAAAGATTCTCTCACCAAGCCTGATAGGAGAAAAAGGGCAACTTGTCTCTCTTAGAAATTTTAGAATTTTGAAACTAAAAAGGGTGATACGAGGCAATCGCACCTATCAGTTTTAATATAGCGGATGTGAGTCCGAGTCGATCCCTCAGAGATTTTGAGTACTAATATTAACCTTAGCTTTATTATCTAACCAGAAAATTGTGATAAATTGAATGAATTAAAAATACTGAAATTAACAAACTAAACTAATTATGAGACTTAATTAAACAAATTAGAAAGCAATAAAACTACGAATGACTTCAAGTATGCAATAATGTATTTAGGAATTATTTCCCCTAGTGTTTAACATGTAACCTTTTTAAAATATATTTAATTCAGTTTCTATTATTCTTGACCGGAGGAATTCACAATTAAAGCTAATACCTTTCTCAAGCATATTAACCCTAATCCTAAATTATTTACCGGAATCTCTTCACTTAGTAATATAACTTAGAATTGCATTAATGTATAATGAATTCCCACACAAACAATCAACTTTCCGAAAGAAACATGTATCTTATCTCTAAGTATACATGTAATTCTCTCCAATTATGCTTAGATCTAATTACACATGCAATTTCTTAATCAACATGCATAATATCATATATTGATACTCTAGAATTATCAATCAACAATTAAACAACATAATTGAATTAAGAAAAGATAGAAACTATATTGAAATTATAATTCAATCCAAGGGTTACATGAAACCCTAGGTTCCATAATTCTAAATACTCGAATACTAAGCTATCATAACGAATCTAAAAACGAGTTCCATCAAAAATATAAAATAAAACATGGAAAACCCCTTTAATTGATGAACAATCTCTCTAATCTTGAAGTCGATGTTGTTTCCGCCTCTTTCTTGATTGATGTTCTCCTCAAGTCTCCTCTCGTCTCTTGTGTCTCTCCGTTTCTGTAATGTCTCTCCCCCTTTTAAACCCTAAGATATCCTTTTATATATGTATTACACGGATTTTATTTTCGTCACCAGACACGGCCTGGGACACGGCCATATCCTCAGGTCATGTAACTTTCTGCACTAAGGCAAAATTTCTGCACAACTTCAAAACTTCATAACTTCTTCGTTTGAACTCGGAATTGAGTGAAACTTGATTCCTTTTCTTTGTTTTTGAGCCTATAACGCTTTGTTTTTGAGCCTATAACGCGTTTAAACCCTGAAATCAACATTTTACTCAATTAAGTATCATTTTCTTTAAAGAAAACCAAAAAGTAAGGGAAATGCTATAAAATCACCATATAAAATATGTTTAAAATCAGAGTTATTAAAGGGCCATTAACAAATTTTCATATGGCCTCACATCTACATGCTGCCACATGTGTCACATGATTAACTTTATAACATCTACTTGTTTCTTGCCCAACATTACCAATATCACCAATGCATCTCCCCTAGTCAATGAGGTTGTACTACCTTTCCTTGGTACTACAAAAGAGTTAACAAACTTGTGAAGAATTCTTATTAACAACTCAAACTCTGTATTAAAAATATCTCTTCTTATCCCCAAATTGATTCCATCATTCAATTAAGTAAATATTTGTTCTTTTGTCAATTGTCTTATGCTCTCATCATCATTGAATTCTTTAATGCCAAAACATTTCAGAATATTCTTCCTAGTGATTTCTATTTTTAATCCTAGTACAGTTGATTTCCATACTTCTTGATGTTTACTATCAAGTTTTCTATAAAACTCATCGATCAAATCTCCATATATTACTCTACATAAATTAGTTAGACCACTTAAACTCAATCTATCTAAATAATCTTTCCAATAAAAACCATTCTTCTCTAAGTATTCAGAGTCTAAATAAAACGAGTCTTTGATTGAAAAACTTTTACCTTTGACTGTATACCTCTTTTTGGGTTTCTCTTTTAAAGGGGTAATTGTGATATTAGCTTTAGTCGATTTGTCCACTTTTTGGGAAGACTTTGATTTCTTCTTGATTGAAGTAGCAGTTTTAGATTTTTGAACAGATTTTCTTAGCCTTGGAATAGGATCAAGTTTTGAAGGATCTCTTTTAGAAACTTTTTCGGATGGTTTTTTCGAGGGTTTAGATTCTTCTGAATTAGCAACTTCTTCAGATGAGCTAGATTCTTTATCATCCTGGATGACCTTTTGAACAGCTTTCTGAACTTGTTCAAAATGTACTTCAGAGGCATTCTTTTGACTTACTTTTTGAACACCCTCTTCTGAAGGTTCATCTTGGATTTTAAAGGTTAAAGTTCTTTCAGGTGATCTTTGGTGTGTTTCGGTTAGATTTGATTGTGGGTTTGTAGGATTTGTAGTTTTAGTTTCTTGTTCATCAAGAACAATAGGATTATTGGAGTCACTTTGAATTTTTGATTTGACTCCTTTAGCTGCAATGCGGTTAGACTTTCTAAGCGCCATTGGTGTTGTGATGAGAGAAAAATATGAGAGAGAGAGAGAGAGAAGAATAGGGAGAATCTGATGAGAAGGAGGAAAAATAATAGAAGAAATGAGACTTTTAAAGAACTTAAACTGCCGATTTTATTAGTCGTTAGTCGAGAATTATGGACCCATTAGGAACATGCTAATCACCTACTAAGTGGATTTACTTAATGAACCTACTAAGGAAGGTTTTGTGGACCCACTAAGAACATGTTAAAGCCTACAAAGTTTTTGTGTCCAACAGATTTCAAGGGAACTTGCTCGTGAAAGCGACACAAAACATCCATGTAAAATTGAATGAAAAACAAAATTAGTAAAAGGGATTACAAACACCTAGTTCATTTCGAATGAACTCAAATTTCAATTTATCTAGAGGTTTAGTAAAAATATCAGTAAATTGATATTTAGTTGAAACAAAATCAATACTTATATCATTATTTACAACATGATTATGTATGAAATGATGCCTTATTTCTATGTACTTTGATCTTGAATGATGAACATGATTTTTTGTTAAATCAATAGCACTCGTGTTATCACATTTTATGGGAATATTTTTACAAATTATTCCATAGTCATTTAATTGTTGTTTTAACTAAAGAATTTGTGTGCAATAATTTTCAATAGATACATATTTAGCTTCTGCAGTTGAAAGAGCAACTGAATTTTGTTTCTTGAAAGACCAAGAAACTGGTTTATCTCCTAAGAATTGACATGTTCCTGAAGTACTCTTCTTATCTATTTTGCAACATACATAATTAGCACCTGATATCCTATAAGATCAAAATTTTTACTTTTAGGATACCAAATTCCCAATTTTGCAGTGCTTTTTATATATTTAAAAATCTTTTTGACTGCAGTTAAGTGTGTTTTAGTTGGTGAATTTTGAAATCTAGCACACACACAAGTACTAAATAAGATATTAGGTCGTGAAGCAGTTAAATACAATAAGGGTCCAATTAAGCTGTGATAGAGTTTTTCATTTATCTTTTTGCCATTACCTATGATGTCAAGCTTTGTTGAGGTATTCATAAGTATTGAAGAATCCTTGGTATTCTCAAAACCAAATTTCTTTAATATTTGTTTGGTGTGCTTCTTTTGGTGAACAAAAATTCCATTCTCTGATTGTTTGATTTGTAATTCCATGAAGAAGTTTAATTTACCTATAAGTGACATCTCAAATTCTACTTACATCATACTTGAAAATTCTTGATAATATTTTTCATTAGTTGCACCAAAAATAATATTATCAACATAGATTTGTACAACTAGCATATTTTCACCAAAATGTTTCATAAAAAGTGTAGTATTTACTTTTCCTCTTTGAAAGTCATTTTTAATAAAAAATTGACTTAATCTATCATATCAAGCACAGAGAGCCTGTTTAAGTCCATATAAAGCCTTTCTTAGTTTAAACACATGATTTGATTTGAAGGGATATTCAAATCCAAGAGGTTGATCAATATACAAGTCTTCTTTTATGAATCCATTCAGAAAAGCACTTTTTACATCTATTCTATACAGCCTAAAATTTTTGAACAAACAAAAGCAAGTAACAATCTTATAACTTCTAATTTAGTAATAGGTGCATAGGTTTTATCATAATTTATTCTTTTTTCCTGTGAATAACCTTTAGCTACTAAACGTGCTTTATTTCTAACTGTTTTTCTATGCCCATCCAGTTTGTTTTTAAATACCCATTTAGTTCCAATGACTGACTTGTTTTTAGGTCTTGAAACTAAATTCTAACCTTGATTTCTTTGAAATTGACTTAGTTCATCTTGCATGGCCAAAATTCAGTTATTATCATTTAAGACTTCTTCTACTAAATGAGGTTCAATTTAAGAAATAAGAGCAAATTGATTTTTAAAATTCTGTAAGCTTGATCTTGTTCTTATTTTAGATCTAACATTACCAATTATAACCTCAGGAGGATGACTGGTTTTAAATTTTAAAGTTGATGGAGGAGTACGAAAGAGTTCAAAATCTTCTAACTTACCTTTTGAAGATTTTTCAACAAACCTGGTATTAGCTTCTAAAGTACTTTTTGATAAAGATTTTGTTTCGATTCCATCAAGCATCTTAGAAGCTTTTAAAGGAGGTTTTGTTTTTCCTTCTTTTGAATTAGGATGAACTGTCTTCTTTTTGCTTAAAACAACTGGTATTTTATCGTCTGATTCTTCATGGATTGTTTCCTCAATAAATTTAACGTTTATTGACTCTTCTACGACCTTTGTTTCTTTATTGTATACTCTGTATGCTTTTGAGTTTAGAGAGTAGCTTAGAAATATGGCTTCATCTACTCTCTCTTCAAATTTTCTTAAGACTTTTTCTGTTTTCTTAACAAAACACTTACAATCAAATGTATGAAAATATGAAACTGTAGGTTTCTTTCCTTTGTAAATCTTGCAAGCAGTTTTATTTGTCAAGGGTCTTCTATATACACAATTAATGATATAACAAGCTATTGAAGCTGCTTCAGCCCAAAATTGATCAGCGATATTACTTTCATTAAGAAGAGTTCTCGTTATTTTTTGGATAGTCCTATTTTTACGTTCAACTACTCCATTTTGTTGTGGATTATAGGGTATAGAAAAGTTATGGATGATACCTTTGTCTTCACAAAACGAAATGAAATCAGAATTTTCAAATTCCTTGCCATGATCAGTTTGTAATCTGATGATGGAGAGGCCTTTTTCATTTTCAACTCTTTTTGAAAATATTTCAAAACTTTTAAAAGCATCATTTTTATGACACAAAAATAAGATCCAAGTAAATTTAGAGAAATCATCTACTATGACAAGACCATATTTATTTTTTTCCTAAACTTAATGTGAGAGTAGGGCCAAAGAGATCTAAATGCAATAATTTCAAAGTTTTTTGAGTAGAAATAACCTTCTTACTCTTATGAGATGACGAATTCATCTTATTCTTCAAGCAAGTAGCATAACGAATATTTTCATGAGCATATACCTTAGGTAAACCTAAGACTAAATTCTTTTTGGACAAATTCTCCAGTTGATGAAAATTCACATGTTCTAGTCTTTTGTGATAAAGCATAGCATTATCATTTACAAAAATAAAGCAGCTTTCAGATGAAACTTCAGATGGTTTAATTAGATAAATATTCTTTCTCCTAAAACCTTCAAACAACTTTAAATCGTCTTGATTAAACCCAACACATTTATTATGTTCAAAAACTATTCTGTATCCTTTATCATACAATTGACTTATACTTAATAAGTTATGTTTTAATCCTTTAATCGGCAATACATTTTCAATTGAATAAGGTACCAAACCAATTGAGCCTACTGTAATTATTTTACCTCTACCATTGTTACCAAACTTCACATAACCATCTTCTTTCCATTCTAAATTTGTGAACAACGAAGCGTTACCGGTCATGTGTCTTAAACATCCACTGTCAAGATACCATGTTCCTTTTATCTTTCCTTTAAAGTCCTGTACACATTAAAGCATAATCAAATCTGTTTACGAACCTAATGAAACTTGGGTCTATAGGAATTCAAGCTCATGTTTTGAATTGAACCTTGGATATTATTGAGCTTGTAATTTTTGAAAAAATAGTATTTCTTTATATGACCTATTTTATTATAAAGAGAACAAGAATAAGATTTTTGTTGAATATACCTGCTACTTACTACTTTCTTTTGGTTTGGATTCTTTTTGAAATACCCTTTGTTCAACCTTCTTTTGTACCCTTTGAAAGGATACTTGTTGTTGTTTTGAGAAAACCTTCTATTATTCTTTTTGATGGGTTCGAACATTTTGTTGTTTTCCTTACTTTTAATCATTTTTTACTTTTCATCTTTTGATTTAACAAAAACTATTTCTTTCTTTGTCTTAGATGTTTCATCAAATTCAAAACCTAGTCTAGATTTTGAATTATTCATCCTTTGGTTAGAAATCAACATTTGTAGTTTTTTGTAACTTTCATCAAACTTGAGAAAGGTATTCTTAATTGACTTAGATAGATCTTCTACACAGTTTTTCAATTTCTTAATTTCTTCTTTTAAAATTAGATTTTTGTTAACTAAAGCTTCACAGGTAATATGTAGACCTTCGAAGTCATTTTTCAGAAAATCATTTTTATCTACTAGCAATTTATTAGCTTGACTAAGTGCATGTTTCTCAGATTTCAAAGTTTTGACCTCATATTCAAGCTTAGATATTTTGTCGCTTGACTTAGAAAAGGCCTTGAGGGGTTTGTTAATTTCGACACATATATCGTTAGGTACATCTATATCAGAATTAGAATCAGTTTCAGAATCTACCTTAGAAAATGTAATAAGACATAAATTAACTTCCTCACATTCTTCTAAACTTTCTGATTTAGTTTCTAATTCCTTTAGATCACTCCATGTTGCCATTAGAGATTTACATTTCTTCTTGAATTTCTCTATTTTCTTGATCAACAGAGGACATTCGTATTTGATATGCTTAGGTTTCTTGCATTCATAGCAAATAATCTCCTTTTTGACCTTCTTCTCTTCTTTTTCTTTGATTGACTTTCCTGCATCAACAGACCGATTCTTATTAGTAGTAAACTTTTTAGTAAACGTTCTCTTACCCTTTTTTCTTGAGCCATTTATTGAGCTTTCTAGCTAGTAGTATCACGTCCTCATCTTCTTCTTTAGATGAATCTTCTCCTCTAAATTAGTATCTGTTTCTTTGGCTTTGAAAGCTACGGTCCTCTTCCTTATATCTTTTGAAGAACCTTCTGATTTGAGAAAATCAATTTCATATGCCATGAGCTTGCTACGTAATTGACTCGGTGTTAATGTCTTCAAATCACAAACTTCCTTTATGGCTGTTTTCTTTGCGTTTCAAATTTTGGGAAGAATTCTTAGTATCTTGCAAACTATATCTGCATCACTAATAATTTTACCAAGAGAAGACAATTCATTAGTTATAACGGTAAATCTACTAAAGGAGTCTTTAATTTCTTCACCAGGGAGAATTTGAAATGTTTCATGTTGTTGAATTGGCGAGTTGATTCTTATGTATATGATGGTTTTCATGTCTTCATAAGTTTGCACTAAAGTGTCCCAAATATCTTTAGTTGTTTCACAAGAAGCAATTAGATAAAATTCAGAACGTGCAACAGTACTTAACAAAAGATTCTTAGCCTTTGAATTTAGTTTGGCTTTGGTGATATCATCTCTTAAAGTGATGATAGTTAGAACTTTGAGATCTTCTGCAGGAATAATTTGCCAAGCCTGATAATTAGATGCATTCACATAAGTCTCCATCCTCAATTTCCAATAATGAAAATTAGTTCCATAAAAAAATGGTGCCTTATCAGGCTGAACTGTTAAACTATCACTTGATTCACTCATGATCTTTGAACTCTAAGAGATATTAGAGCAAGGCTTTGATACTAATTGTTGGTCTCGTATAAGATATCGAGAGGGGGGTAGGGGGGTGAATTGATATCTCTAAATTTTTGAAAACTTTTTTGTTAAACAAAAACGAAATTACCTCTTTTAATAACTTATAATGGTGAATAGTGATATTTAACAATTTAACACATAAAAATAAAATTGCAAAATTAAAAGAGTAAAGAAGGGGAAAATCAGGCAAAGATTTTATAGAGCTTCGGCTTTTTGCTTACTGTTCTCTTCTAGCTCCATTATTGGGGACTCGGTCTACTTCACCAGTGCCGTTCTACTTAATCCATTAAATCAAATCACAAAAACATTACAATCATTTGTCATAATGAGTTTACAATACTCTATTCTGCCTATCTAGCCTATCTAGCCTATCTAGCCTCTCTTTAATCTAGGCTAATATAGATCTACAGAGTACAAACTATCTTTTCTCTACAATAAGTATAGAGATTACAAGTGAGAACAAAAGTACAAGTCTCAAATAATTTTGCACTTAAAAGAAATAACACTTGTTGTAGAACTTTGATTTGGTGCAGCTTTTTGAAGAAGTATCTGAAGAATTTTCTGAAGTTTTTCAGAAGGTAAAAACTGATCAAGAATTTTTTGTGCAACGATAGTATTTCTTTAGAGTTGTATATCCACGTTTTGAATCTTTTCTCCTTTTATATTAATTTTTTCTAACGGCTAAAAATCTGAAGATTTTCTTCACTTTTATAATTATCTAATCGTTAGTTATTCTAAATAATTCCTTAGATATTTTTATGAGAAGATCTCGCACATTTGAAAATTCAAAGCTAATTCTCCTTATCATGTTTAGATCAATTCGTAATTGCTAGATAAGCTTTGAAAAAAAATTTGCTTTAGTTAGCTACTTATAGATAAGCCTTATATTCAAAATTTAAGATCCCACAAAAACCAATTGAACCTTATCCTTATCTAATCTAGTGCATATCTTGATTTTTCCAAGTAAATTTTCGCTTAAAAATAATCCTTATGGATCTTAACTCCATCTTTAGTGAAATGGGATTAAGTATATTTTCCTAATACACCCAATCTAGTAAAGCTAGATCTTGATTAATTTGAATCTGATTTAAATTAATATTCCATGTAATTTTTCCAGACCAACCTTTTGAAGAGTATCGACTTTCTTTTCTTAGAAGTCTCTAAATAAGCTTCTGAAGTGCTATACCAATTCTTCTTATAAGAGCTTCTGTAATACTTTCTGAAGGCTTTTTCGAATAGACTATTTTCAAATAATTTGAAGCATCTGAATAAGCTTCTGATTTGAATTTAAAAAGATCTACTCAACTTAATTTTGTGAAAATTAAACGTTTTGAAAATCATTCTGTAAGCCTACACTTTTAAAGATTCATTAGCTTTTAACCCTTTTTGTTATTATTAGAATGTATGAGAGATATCTAATAATTAGGATGTGGCAATTATGTGATTAAGTAAATCAATTGAAATATATGTATATGCTTGTTATATATGATTGTTGCATTAGTTATGTAAGTCATGTGTGGTGTAGCATATCCATTGTGTGTGATTTAAGAGATAGTCACTTGCTTGGTTTTGCTCATTCGATTTGGGGAATCTTTTTTTTTTTTCTATAATTTTTTTCTTATTGTTTGAATAAGAAGGAACTTGAGATCCTACGATTGTGTCTTATGTAACTTATATAAGTTCGTGATGGATTGTGATGCTCTTCAGTTTTAAGGAATGATATCTATTAACATTTTGATTGCATATGGAGCTTTCCATTTTCTAAAAAGTAAGAAAATGGGAAAGCCAACTGGTATGTTATTAAAGTGGACATAAATAACATCTATAGAGTTTAATATTAATATTATAGCATAAAAATTAGTCTTTACACTTTGAGATTGCCTCCTTCTCCTTACATTCCTCTCTTGATCACCTCATTTGCATTATTTAAGTTATTTTTCTTAGTCATACGTACCGTGATTACATGTAGAATGTACGTGACCTTTCATATTTAGACCTCTACACCTACATTTTTTTGGTGACTCCATTAAGAAGGGGAAGCTTGACACTTGCGCAATGTTACCTCCAAAAAGAAAGCTAGTTGATCCTATTGACATTGGTAGTTAAGAGTAGGATGCTGCTACTATGATGATTAAGCAACTTCCACTAGCAACTGGAGATACAAATGAGGAAAATAATGTGCAAGAAGGTAGACTTGATAATGCATAGATGATGTGTGAGTTTCAAGAAGCTACTTAGGTATTGAATCAATTTTTGGTGATGTTTGGTCAATGTGCTCTTAGCTTGGTTGCTATAGTTGCCATGCAGCAAACTACAATTCTCCCAAATCTTGTCAATGTAGTGCAATAACAACAACATGTCCCGAAGGCAACTTAACCACCTAATCCTCCTCTTAGTAATGAACAAAATGCTCTAAGTGCTAAGGAGCAAGTTAATGTGTTAGAACCTATAGCTAAATAACATCCTCAATTGGAAGTGAAGAGCCTAGGAATTCAAATTAGAGGGTTATGATATTTACATGTTACTCCATGTGTTGTGATTGTTGCACCTACGAACCTTCCTAGCTTTACTCTTGTCATACCAACAAAGGGTAAAACGTTTGCTTAGAGGGATTCGTTTGTTACCAAGGAGGACTTAGATGTATACTTGAAGGAAATCTAAGCAAAGCCTATAATAGGGTTGCTAAAGTTGAAGCTGCCATATCATCCCACATCATTGCAAAGCCTACCTCAAGGATTATGTAAGCCCAAAATTCCTCTTGTTCAATGGTAAGAAGGAAAGTGTTAAAGAACACTTGAAATTCATTGAGACCTTGGAAGTGTATAGGCATGATGACGGTTAAAAGTTGAAAGTGTTCTCTAAATAGCTTACAAAGAAAGCATATACCCTTATTGGATATACAAGATGTTTGTGATGAAAAAGAGTTGGTCAAAATCTGTATTCATGGAACGTTTACTGAATATGTGGTGTATCTTGAGAATCTTTCGTTGGTTTCCTTTACTAAGGTAGTTGAAAACATGTAAAGGAATAACAATTTGGTTGCATGACAAAGTAATGAAATAAAAGATTTAGCAAGCACGTCTCATTGATAAAAGCAGCTTGGGGAGAGGCTTAAAGGAAAGTGACAAACCTGCAAGTTCTAAACGATCATTGATGTACCCATGACCTATAGCTAAGGTATAGGCGATGCTTGATCAATGGCTATGTGACGGAAACATAAAGCTTTTGAAGGTTAAACGTTTGCCTATGAATGAAGAAAAAACGATCCTAAAATTTTGTAGATTCCATAAGAGCATCGATCAACCTACAAGAGATTGTGGGACTTTGAAGGAGATATTTAATGAGCGAGCTCAACGTGGAGAACTAATTATTGAAGAAGATAATGTTAGGAACAATTTGCTTCTAGCTTATAACAATCTAAGAGGTGTTGTAAATTCCATTAATCATGATCCCATAATGATGAAGGTAACTAATCCACAACATGTCGAAAATCACAAAGATAAAGGAAAGTTAATCGAGGCTCATGAAGATGAGCATCCGCTTATTATGACAACACTATCAAAGACTGCTAATTTTAGAAACGTTTTTAATTTACAGGGATTTGATGAGAAAGCTTGGCTTACAGTAGTGATTGCACTCATGTAGATTTTTGAGGGCCAATACGTGGAGTGCAGTTTAGTGCAATGTAACCTATGAAGAGAATGACTATAGCACATGAAAATGCAATCTTGTTCACCAGTACGCACATGTGTGTGAAGAACTTTAATCATAATTACCCACTATATATGGAAGGGTGCTTGATGGCTGTCTAGTTAGGGAGACATTCATTGAGAATGGTTTGTCCTTGAATATAATGCTTATGAGTATATTTAAGGTCGCTAGAATCACCATTTGGCATTTAGTCAAACAACCCATATCAATAGATGGCTTTAGTTATGCTCCTATAGATTTTGTGGAGTATGTTAATATTGATCTCAAGGTGATCCTATTCATAACACCATCACTTTTCATGTGATCGATGCGCTTATGTGATATCATTTGCTCATAGGAAAAAAGTGGTTGCATGATCACAACTTAGTCCCTTCAACACTACATCAATGTATGAAAGGGAATTAGAAGGAAAAAGATGTGTTTATTTCATTTATGAAGAACCCTTTCGAACAATAGGGTCATATTTAATTGGAATGGCCTTCTTCGATGAATTTGCTAAAGATGGAGAAATTACAATAGTTAAGTCATGGTGTCTCATTACCTACATGGGAAGAAGTTCAGGAAGGCCAGTGGAAGAAAAAAAAAAAGATGCATGGTTGTCATGGAAGAAAAAAGAAAAACAAACAAATTAATGGAATTGAAAGTTTTATTAGGGAGGATGGACAATGCGTGTATCGCTTGTGATAGTTTCAGGGGTTTGAGGAAGTATACCTCTCTTCTTTCATTCTATACTGGTGTAAGAAGTTTAAACCACCTTACCCCTTGACAACCAACTAAAAGTGACAGATGCAAGATCAAATGAAGCCTTAAAATAGAAGAATTGGATCTAATGCGACTAAGAGAGTCATGGTGGCCAATCTTCATAAGTAAGAGTCTTTTGCAAGAAATAGAAGTCTATATTGTTGACTTATTGAAAGAATTTAAGGATGTGTTTGCGTGGATATACGAAGAGATGCCAACATTAGATCCCAGTCATGTGGTGCATAGATTAAATCTCTCTAGGAGTTACACTTGTAAACAAGGACAGCAGGTCTTCCATCCGGAGATCGAGGTGCAAATCAAGCAAGAGATCGAGAAGTTATAATGAATTGAATTCATAAAGCCAATCGAATACCTTGCTTGGCTTACTAATATTGTTTCTATGAGAAAGAAGAATGGGTAGATAAGGATAGGTGTAGATTTTCAAGATTTAAATAAGGCTTATCTCAAAGATGACTTCCCTTTGCCAAATGTTGATACTTTGATAGATCCAAACGAGGCGAATGAATTGTTTTCATTTATGGATGGTTTTAGAAGTTATAATCAAATTAAGATGGCAATAGGGGATGCGGAGTGTACTACCTTTCGGACATTGGTAAAGAACTTTTATTACACCATCATGCTATTTAGACTTAAAAATGTGGTCCCCCACATACCAAAGGGCAATGACCACCATATTTCATGACATGATGCATGATTTCATGGAGGACTACATTAATGATACAGTTACCAAGTCTAAAAGAGCACTTGATCATGTGATCTATCTACAGGAAGTTTCTAAATGGTGTCAGCAATACAAGCTTTGCATGAATCCTTTTAAATGTGTTTTTGAAGTTTCTTCGAGGAAGTTTCTTGGGTTTGTTGTCTATAGGAAAGTAATCAATGTTGATCCTGTGAAAATCTAAGCTATAAGGTCTATGCCTTCCCTTACTACTTTGAAGGAGTTAAAAACTTTTATAGGCAAGGTCTCATATATTAAAAGGTTCATGTTCGCATTAGCAGAGATTTCTTACTCATTACATCAAATTCAGAAAAAAAGAACTTCATTCAAATGAGAATAAGTCCATGAGGATGTGATTTAAAAGATTAAGATAATCTTGATCTCTCTCCAAACTATGACCATGCTGATCAAAGAACTACCGTTGATCTTGTATCTCACCTTCATCGATAGATTTGTTGGGGCATTACATGTGCAAAAATTGGATGGCCAAGAGTGATTTGTTTGTTACTTGAGCCAAACCCTTCAAGAAAGCAATGTCAACTATCCAGCTTGTGAAGAGCACTATTCACGTTAGTATTTGCCACGCAAAAATTAAAGCGTTGTTTTCTAATGCACAAAATCAATTCGTTTACCTGCTCGGATCCAATCAAATACTAGCTGTCACGACTAGCTTTGTTTGAATTTAAATATTTGTTTATAAATTTTTACCTACATTTATAAATACCAAAATCTCGTCTCTTTAAACATGTGGATATAATTCAAATCACCCGATTGACGGTGTCCATTGTGGAACGGAAACCGTACAATTCTTGTTGGATAATTAAAATTAGAACACGGTAATTAAGTATATTGATAGTTAGAAACCTCGAGGAAGGTAAGGAAATAGGGGCATATCACGACTAAAACAAAGGACAAAATTTAACCTTCCTTTCCTTCGTTTTAGGTGTATGAGTAGGCTGCAATCTCGTGATGTTCCCGTAGCATGCTATTTGTTGAACCATGAATGTGCAAATTCAAATTGTTGTAACTAACGTTTTGCAATTTACACACAGCTTGCGGACCCTGTCTGTTTCTGAGGATGTAGTCAACTCTGTCTCATTGTCTTTATGTTTCCTTTTACTTCTTTTTTATTTTATAATTGTCATGCTCAGCCAAGCTTCTTTTTATCACATTATACGTTTAAAGTTTAATATTGCTAAAAAGGAATTTAGTCGAGCTTTCACATGTCAATATTATTACCGTTAGCATCTTTATGAGAATATCATAGTAAATGCTCACTGGTAGAAGAAAAAGCGTAAAATGATGGGATGAGGGATTGAAAATTTGATAAATCAAAGTTTAGTTGAGTAGAATATTCGGTAACTTAAATTTCATATGTAAAAATGAAAAAAAATTTCAAAATTGAAGTAGTGAACTTGGCATTCTCCCATATATTTGATGGAGTAATCTATAATTTTCCATATAATTATATATCTTGTGAATTACAAAATCACTATATTACAAATTGAAAAGTTCCTAAATTTCCCTCATAAATGTTTTTGATCAGGCGCTTGAAGATAACAAAAGTCTAGTGCTATTGCCACTAGTGAACAATGCACTCACATTGCATTTGATAAAAAGTAAATTCTCTAATATCATATTTATTTGCCGTATAACAAAGTTCTAGTGTCTCTTTTTTTATTTATGTTAAGCAAAATAAATATGTATATATTTCGTTAGAATCAACATATGTAGATACGCATGCATATCGAAGAAAATAACTTTAAATGATTAATATTATTAGATTATTATACTGAACCTTTTAAAATATAAAATAACGTGATTTCTTAATGAATTAGTAAAATAGAGTGTGTGCGAAAAGATATAAAAAGAAAAAGAGAAGATATGAACAATGAATCATATCTTGTACTTAATTAGATATGCGTTTAAGAAAGAAAACAATACGGAAAGGGATTAAACAATCTTCAATGTTTTTCTTACTTGATGAAATTTGAATGACCGGTCATGACATTCGGATTTTAGAATACCTAAAAATGTAAAAAGGAAGATTTATCCTTTAGATGTAACACATATTTATTAATTATAAAAAAGAAAATTATATAAATATAAATTATACAAAATTAACTTTATAAATGCCAATGTTAAATCATATTTAGAAGATGCTATATTAAACTTTACAAAAAAATCACATGTACAAGTTGTTTCATACTATTTCTTACCATTGACACGTATTACATCTTTTAAATGCGATATACGTATACATACTAATGTTGTACATCAAACATGTGACATACCTTATAGTAATGTCGCATATTCTACATAGACACATATGCAATCTTAATATCACATGCACAACATGAGATGTAATGTTAATATTTCTGTAATATATTTTTATATAGTTAATATTTGTATAATATTTATATATTTTAATAGTATATGGTGGGGTTCTTGTAGTTGGCGGATATTGTGCAATAGGCATGTTAGTTGACCTAGGAGACGCCTTGAGCTGACATATGAAGGGATGTTGTTAGGAAGAGGTGTGAGAGGAAAAACGGGTAAACTCGATATTTTGAGTACGCGCATGTGATAGTAGATCAGACTAGATGTTCTTAATCTTTCTTGGATCATTCTTGATAAAATTGCTTGTTTGATTTTCTCTAGAGTGATTTTAGTAAAGTTCTGGTGTTTGTCTTAAACTTGCTAATGTTTTGAATAAATCAAATGAGAAGAGATGTTTCCTATTTATAGAGTTTGGAGATTAATCTTATCTATCGGATGGCTTTAAGATAGATGGTAGAGATTGAGTTCCCTTGATGAAGCTTATTTTCTCCTTTAGCCTTTATAGACTTGAATATGGGCTGAAGGATACTTAAGGCTTATGGTAGCTAAAGAAAGCCCATTATTATTATAATTAAGCCTAAATATCAACTAAACCTCCTCAAGGCCCAATAAGACTAAATGAAGCCCAAATAAAGTCTAAACAAGCCTAGAAGGACCATTTCAGAGTCTTCTTTTTGCGTATGAGATAACCAAGCAAGGTCGACAATGGAAAACCCAGTTTAGCGATCCCTAACCTGAGCTTATCAAGTTGGATCTTTCTAAAATATCCCTAATTGGACTAATTTTCTAGACTTTATAACTAGCTCAAGATATCGGTTCATGGTATTAAATTGGATTAAAAACCCAATTGCCAAAATAACCCTCTATATTTTACCTACTGACCAAAAGTTCCTTGAATATAGTTAAGGAGATTTTCAGCATTTCTAGAAATTGTTTCTTTAAATGTTGTGTAGGTATACCGGATATTAATTTAGCTTGCTTAATCGCTTATAATATCAATAGAAGTGATGATTCTTTTAAATTATTAACGGTTATTCATTTGCTTCCAAAATACCATCTTGCATTCATGGCATGGGATTAGTAACTCGGCTTTTCTTAATGATTCTCTTCTTTCCATGAGGCTTTGTAGAGAAAAATGAAGTCAACAAAGCATTTGTAGAAATTTGGTCTTTAATAATACCTCATTTCTCGACATTGCATATATATATATATATATATATATATATATATCTTGTCTATAGTGGTAAACAGGATAGCGCTGTCGTGAAATAGAATAGAGCTTTGGAGTGAAGTGAAACGAAACGATATGTTGCGCTATGCAAGGATAGTTTAGGGATGCAAGGGCAACACTCTTGTGGTATACTATAGACTTCTTGTTCAAATTGTTGCTTTATTTTTTCCTTTCCATATATTCTTAGATATAGATATAGATATAGATATAAAAAAGTATCTTTCTTCGGCATCTGAACACCATATCTTCCAATTCCATTCATCTCTTTTGAATCTTCCTTGACATTTTAAAATCTTCTTCATATCAATCCAATTTCATTGTTTCTCATGTCAAGTCTACTCTACATATTAGTATCGAGCAACAACTTTCATCTTTGTTTTTCCATGATTCATTCTTCATTTATTTTTCATCTATGTATGTGCATACAATATGATTTTCCACTTTTTCCATGAGCACCTTCTATTATTCCTTGTGTAAATAAATTCCCATACAAATGGCCATTTGACTACCATTTTCCCCTGTGAACATGCTAATTACTTGCTTCATTGGTGGTCTAAGTTTCGTACTCCACCGATGTCGGTTTATAAGGACAAATAGGATAATTTAGTATAGTAGATATATACGATGTGATGCCACGTTTCAACTATTAGGTATCATGCGGTCTTTTCACTATTTATTTATTTTGGCCCACAACTGTAATCTCATGCACCTTAGACCTCCTTTTCCGCAACTTCATATCAATACGGTCTGCTTTCTATTTTAATTTTTTTTTTATTAATAATATCATATTCGATATTGAATCGACCCTCCATGACCATAATAGAATCTCTAGTGCACTTCGCATGTGAAAGTTCCCATTGCGAAATTGCTTCCATGATATCCTTCTGGCCTTGAAACCTGGAAATATTATTTCCATTTTTGTACATTGCGTTCAAGATAGCATCATGGCACATTAGTTCAAGCAATTATCTTCATAGAAGCTAGTCATAGAATCTGAATAAAGCAAATTACGTCTTTGCACTTCGTATTCTTCTTTTTAGATCTCTCTCTCTCTCTCTCTCTCTCTCTCTCTTTCTTTAATACATTATGACTGGCTTTGTTCCTTAATCTCATAATTCTTGCCAAATTCATGATAGGTAGTAAAGGCTTCATGTCCTTCAACTTCGCTCTTCGTGATCGAAAATTGAGGAGCCTCACATTTTGACCTCGATCTTGTCTGACAATAGAGGTTTGATAATGATAGTAAATTTCGTGTTGTTTGGCCTCTAGACAGGCCACAACTAGATGTTCAAAGCAAAGGGGTTGAGAGCCTGATTTGTGCCTTCAGCTTACGGTAATCAACTTAAAGGACCAAACCATAGTTATTAATGTACTTGTTGGTCTACTCTTATTTTTCGTAAGACTAACATCACTTCCACAAGTAAAGGACATTATAAATCTTTTTTCTTTTCTTCTTCTTTAACTAATTGATTCTTCTTTATCATTGTAGGACCATGTGTAGTGCCATATTCTCTGATTGACTCTTATATATATATATATATATATTCAGCCACCATACAAGCAGGTTGGACCTCTCATTATCTTTTTTTTTGGATGGCTCTTGTCATTGCTTCTGCTCATGAGTAGGTTCCAAGACTTGCTTCTTCCTCCTCTTCCTCTTCTTTTTCTTCTTAGATGCGATTCTTCCCTCTCTCTCTCTCTTTCTCTTTAATTTTGATGTTAAGATTGCCTTTTTTTTATTGGGTGCTTCTCATGAGTTCACCATTGATACAAAGAGCTACTGAGTTATATCCTCATTGTATATTGTCGCACTCCAAGGCCAACTTTCATTATCTTGATAGGCCCTTGCTAACTTTAACTGTTAGCTCAAATTCCCAAAATCTACTTATTCATTCAAGCCCTCGGTTAACCTTAGGTGTTACCATGGACTTTTGATATCTAATGGGCCCATGGTTAACTTTTAGTGTTAGCCTAGATTCTCAAAACTTGATAATTCATTCAAGCCTTTAATTAACCTTGGTGTTACCGTGGATTCCTAACATTTGATGGGCTCGTGGTTAACTTAAAGTGTTTTCTCAGATTCCCTTCCATTATCCATGGAGCCAAGTAGTTATTTGCACATCTACAGAGTTTGAATCTAACTAAGTCACGCACCATCCAATTGTCAAGCATTGCACTACTTAGCAGGGATCGGAATAACTTTAGTGTTATTTCTACCTTCAAAAGCCACTTGTTAAGCTTAAAGGTATATAGCCCTAAAGAACCAAAGTTGGAATCTGAATTTTCAAAGGATCTATTCAGCTATCAAGCATCTATTTAATTGCTCCATCATTAAGAGCAATGAGTTACATTACCCAAGAGAGTCAAAATTCAATTGGGTATGTCACCAACGTTAAATGCAATGCTATTGTTCAACGATTCAAGAGGATAACATTTGCAAGAAGTCAACGAGGTTAAGTATCATGAAGCCAAGGAGAACTAGTACCTTAAGTGTATCGCCTTGGGATATCAAGATTATAAGAATCCTAAGGAGAGATGGCCATCCAGACTTTTCATGAGTGTTAGTGCTCCACTTTAGAGTGCCAAGCATGACTCAATTACCCAAGGAGAGATGGCTATTCAGCCTTTCCAAAATTTCAAGTACCTCACCTTGGAGTATGAGGTCTCATTTAACTATGTCCGTCCATAAGCAGCATAGGATTGTTGCTCTAGCTTCACTTTAGGTGTTAGGATTTACAATAATAAGAGTTCATTTCAAGAGTCTCTAGCTCTATTCTAGATGCCAAGATCATCAACAAGCCGATAGATTACTCAAGGAGAATCGACTTTGCTCAAGTGTCTTATAAGCGCAAGACCAATGTTTTTTAGAAGTGCGGAGGAAATCAAGTATTCATAAATAATCATCTATAGTGATTGTGTGAGGCTACTACTTCAGAGTGCTAAGAGGATGTTGAATGAGAGAAGCTGAAGAACCAATGCTATTCAGGAAACCTTTCAATTTGTTTTGTACAGGTTGATTAGAGGAGTGTTTCGCATTCAAGTACTTTATACAAAAGATCTAATACTATGTGCATTGTTCTTCTCCCCTAGTTGATGGCACATCTAGCATGATGAGGTAACAACTCATGATTTGAAGGATATAAACTCATCCTATCATGTGAATCCTTTTGCACTTGCTCATATACTTCATAAATTATCAAGTAAAGTATATCATAGAGTTGCTTCAACTTTGTGCACTTACTTTGACCCTTAATGGTTAAAATAGCTTTGATTTCAAGATTTGACAAAGCTTGCTTTAAAGGAAATGGTGTCACAATTGCTAAGCCTATCATGGGCTCACTTTGAACCTTCATAACTAAGATTGCTTTGATCTCCTAATTAGATAAAGTAGCATTATGGTTACTGAGCATACTATAGGATTGCTATGATTGATGACAATCGAGGTGGCTTCAACTCTGTGATTGCATAAAGTTATAGAAAAGCATTGTCTTTTCATATGCCTAGGAGTGGATGCTTTTACCGAGCGAGAGGGGTTATCATGAAGTGAATACTTCAAGCATTTATGGATAGGATCATTTCAACCTCAAGTTTTGCAAAAAGGCATTATGGTTGCTGACCTCATTATGGGATCGCTTCAATCCATTACAGTTGAGATTGCTTCGATTAGGTGAGTAATGTCTCATAAATGGGTTATCACGACTTAACAGTATCGTTGTCGTGATATATCCCCGTTTATCGTATAAAGGTTTACTATTAACCCCTTTTGTTGATTGCAGGCCTTTCATGTGACACATAAGGCTCCTTCCACTCTACTTTACCATTAGGCTTATAGATAAGTAATATAGAGTAATTTAACTAAAATTGACTTTTATGATGTAAATTAATTAAATAAACGTGTGGACTTATTAAGTTTCACACCAAAAGAATATTATAAGCAAATGCAGTTCGTAAAGGAAACTGTATCATAAACTTCAAACTATATTATGAAAAAAAATAAAGGTAAATAGTTATCTACAAAATCTCCTTTCCATTCCCTGATCGCTCTAACCCATCTCTATGCGAGACTTACCTCAGGCATTCCTTGGCCCGGATAAACGAAGAGGTTTCCTTGCAACAAAAGAAATTTGTTGGGGTGTAAGCTTACGCTTAGTGAGATAAATACCCTCATTAATACTGCATAATAGAAATTTATTAGATGCACAAATATATGAAAGCATGAACAATTAGTATGCCGAACAATTAGTATGCCAAACAATGCATGCAGTGGCCTAAGAACTATATATGACTCATACATACGCCCCCTGTAGTCAAGGTTGGAGATAATTAATCGACTCAAACCAATATCCGTATTCTAGCTCTTCGGTTTTATTTCATTTGCACTATCGTGCTTAAGCCAAAATGAAACTACATATATATATATATATATATACTTTCTTTACTAAACAACAAATCATAATTTTAAAATCCCAAGTCTAGCAGTATGGTAACCTCCGTAGTCTACAAAAACACGCCCTAAGCAGAAGCCACAAGACACGACCCATTGACGACGATTGGTGTCTTTCGGTGCTTAATAAGCCCGTCAACTTAGGATAGAGACTCAATAAAAATGATGACATAGCTAGTACCTAATCTTGTAAGAGGTGCTCCTCCCGTGAGTCCCTTCTCATCTTCGCGTGAAGCGGCAGTCGGTGTTATTTGAATGCAATTATAGGGAATGCATGATTCATTGAATTTCTTAATCATATAAGTGATTAATCCGATTTTTCATGGTGATCAGATAATTTTATTCTATACAATTGCACATATGAGTTATCACAAACAATTTCCATTATTACGTGATTAACAAGCCATAGTATTCAACTAAAAGTTCACACACATGTATTTCCCATATCCTACAAGCATTTAAATTGTATATGTAAATTTAGGTGTATCTATTTTACAAGCAAAATCAAGTAAAAAGTCATCAGGAATTCACTCACTCAGCTATGCAGGTCAATCGAAGTAGTTTGGAAGTAAGTCGTCTCCGAACACTGGGTTTCTTGGACATTGCAATCATAATATTATAAGGATTTGGAATAAGACTTAGAAACCTAAGCTAAAACTTCTTAAGTTATACTTTTGACTAATTTTTGTATTTTTCCAAGTTTCTTGCTTAAAGTTCAATTGTGTATAACTTTCTCGTTTTAAATCCAATTTTTATGTTCTTATAGTCAATCTTCGTCATTTTCAAGTGTATTTTAACATGGTTAGGTTAGATTTTCAAGATAAGGCACATAAATCTACCCATAGGTCAAAACAGTAGCAGTCCTCTTGATTTGGAGTGCTTTTGGGCTTTATTTGGTTAATGGGCTTTTTGATAACTTGGGAAATCCTTTAGGCTTGAGCTTAAGATCTCATTCTAGGCTTAAAGTACTCCTTAAGGTTAGATTCACAACTTTGATTTATACTCCTAAGGCTAACAACCACTTCTTGGGCTCTTAAGTGGGCTTAAGTTGTCAAATAGGCTTATTTTTTTATCCAAATAAAAGATAGTCACTTTCTTGGGCTTAGGAGGTGTCTTGTGGGATCCTTGAGAGTCTTAAAACAACATTTATTATTGTGCTAAGTTTCTGGTCAGAAACTTAAGGTGGGTTCAACTTGGTGTTTGAGGCTCGTTTTGGAAGTTTTAAACTCGGTTTTGAGTTTTAAGCTTAATACACTTATCGTACTTGCCTTAGTTGGTGTTTTCACTTTGTTTACTTAATTTTATTATATATTTTAAGTGTCTTTTAGCAAAGTTCCAGATCTGGTCAGTTTGGGTGTGAGGGCTTCCAACTTGGTTTTCCAACTTGTTTCATCATTTCCTTAAGTTTAGGTGTTGGATTATGAACTTAAGCTACTTGTATTCAAATCTTAACTTGACTTCCTTTTCATGAGATGATTATTTAGATCGTACTTTACATGAAAGTATAAGATCTCATACTTATCATAACTCTCATATCATAGTTCATATCTTACAAAGTTGATTTCCTCATAAAAACTTCATATGCTGGATTTTCATATGAGGTTTCTGTGTTTCCTCTTTTGGGTTGATTTTCAAGTGAGAGAAATGAAAGTAATAATTAAAGTGAAAGTGAGAGATATGAGAGAGAGAGTGGCTGGTTGTATGGGGGGGTGGGAAAGTGTATTTAAGAAGCTTGATTTGTTGTCTTGTAGTATGCATAAAAGTCAGCAATTGCAACTTTCGATGATGTAAGTATTAAGGGGTGGAAAGTGGAGTGTAAGATAAAGTGATTGATGGATGGATGATAGACAAGAACATGGGCCCCCTATTCTTGCTTGCAAGAACTGGCCATTAGGGTCTCTTTATGGCATGGAGTTGTCTTGTCTCATTTATTAAAGTTAAGCATGTGAAATTTTGTGATAATTTGTCCATATATAGTATAGTTAATAAGTGATAAGGAAAGTGTCTTATCACTAGTTGTTGATAAGTTATCAATTGATAAATGACTCCAACTCTCAATTGATAAGTCATTTAGGGTGATTAGTTGGTTTACTCATTCGTATGTAAGGCCTAGGCATGAAGATAAGGGAATTGCCTTATAAGAAATTGTTTTAGGATTTACTTCTTGAACTGTTTTATAAATTATGATTCAATTCTTATAAAATTATGAAATTTCTAAAGTTGAATGAAATTATTCAAACTAAATTATCAATTAGTCGCTTAGGGTTAAAAGTCCTTAATTGTTTTAGGGTTTAGGGTCTTAGGTGACTTTAGAGTCTGCAGTTTTTCTTGTTCAGGTTTTATTGCTAATTGACTTTCGAATTAGGAAAATTAAGTTCATTTTTTAAATGTAAACTTGAATTCATAGTTTAGTTGATCATTGGGAACGTTCAAGAAGTACTGTTAGTCGAATCATTGGCCTGCTTAAAAGTAGGGTTTACATAGGCATTGCACTTTTTGCATGCTCAGGATCATATACTTTTGTTGAGTGACTATAGCTACTATGATTTGATTGCTTTAATCATTTATAGTTGTGATTGTTTTAAGCTCTACTGTGCTGAAAGGTGTCATGGTTGCCAAGCCCACTATGAGATTGCCTCAACAAATCATAGCTGAGATCACTTTGATCTCATGAATAATGTTTTAGAGTGGGAATTGTACCTGTTGTGTACTTAAAAGCAGAAGTTTCTACCAAGAGATTGCAACTGCTACGAAGTGATCGCTTCGATCATTCATAGTCGAGGTTGCTCCGATCTTGAATCCTACAAAAAGGCATTATGAATGCTAAGTTTGCTATTGGATCATTTCAACCCCTCATAGCAAAGATCGCTTCAATCTTGTGATTGTTGTAAAATGGGCATTATGCCAGTTACCAGCTTAAGAGCATATGCTTTTACTAAGTAATGATAGTTACCATGATATAGTTACTTCAATCATTCATGGTGACCTCAACTTTGTAGAATGGCATTACGGTTGCTAAGCTTACTATGGGATCACTTCGACCTACCATAGCAGAGATCGCTTCGATCTCATGAGTAGTGTTATAGAATGGGCATTGCACTCGTTATATACTTAGGAGCATATGCTTCTATTGAGTAACAATAGTTACCGTGATATGATTACTTTAATCATTCATACATGAGGTCACTTTGACTTCAACTCTACCGAAAGGTGTTATGGCTACCAAGCCTACTATGGGATCGCTTTGACTGGTCATAATGAAGATCACTTTGATCTCGTGAGTGGTGTTGTGGAATGGGCATTATGCCCATTATGTGCTCAGGAGCATATGCTTCTATTGTGCAATAATAGCTACCATGATATGATTACTTCAATCATTCATGGATGAGGTCGCTTTGACCTCGACTTTGTGGAAAGGCGTTATGGCTGCTAAGCTTATTGTGGGAATGCTTTGACCCATCACAACCGAAATTGTTTCAATCTTATGATTAAGGAAGATATCCGTATGTCTAAGGATTGCGGTGGCAATATTAGCTACATCAAATCAGGCATTAATGTTAGCTATGCCAGTTCTGTTTCATAGAGGCTATTAGTAAGGGATAGTAGGTAGCAATGTTAGTTACACCTGATCATACTCATAAATAGAGCACTGTAGTAGCAATCATAGCTGTACCATGGTGGTTGGAAGGTGCTTATCAATAAGATGCTTCAATCACTTGACAACAAAAGGTTGTTGGTTAGTGATGTTAGCAAAACCTGATCATCCTTTGTGGGTACATAAATTTCAAATTTAGAACGTTAGTAGAAGTCATTGCTTGCAATTGCCTCATGTACTTCTCCATATGTTCTTTCGTTACATGGGACAAAATAGTAGTTGCAAGATTGGTTACCACTTAGAGCGTTGGTATAAGGTTGTAGGGTGTAATCGTACTAATCATTAGTAGCTGTAGATTGCATCTTGAAGAGAAGGACCCTTCGGGGTAGGCCTTTGCTTCCTTAACTGTAGGTGTCTAGTGAGCTAGGTTTAAGTGTTGCAATGAGTGTGCGGGGTCTTCTTATTGCCTTCCTTCACCTTCCGTAGTGGTTGGGTTGACTTATTCAGGCTGTTGAGCATCCTCTAGGCCAATAACAGGAGGCCTAAATCCTAAGACTTACATGCTTGTTGTAGGTATAGCCATCTTAGATGATGCACCAATGGGTGCGATGGTAGTGGTAAGTGCCTGTGGGTTTACCCTAGGCAATATAACTACGTTTGTTGAAGTAGTAGTTGCCATAGCTGGCATTGGTAGAGTCATACCAGGTAATTCACTGGTATTTGTAGCAACTGCAGTTGCTTTGACTGGTAAGAATTGCATAAAAGTGGCAAAAAGCTAGTTCATCATACAAGTATTTTCTATATGGTACACAGTATAAGTGAATCATCAGTAGTGGATGGTTATATAATCCTAAGTGCTAACATAACCCTGTGTACTTGAATAGCGCCAGGAGTTTGCATGGTTCCTAGTGCTTACATAACGTACTAGTATCTTGCATCACTTAGGTTTGCTTAAACCTCTTATGTTGGTTATCGTGTTTCTAAACGTGCCTATCATTTTGAGTCTCTTATGTATAGGTGTCACTCAGTCAAGTCTCTCCTTCTCCAGTGGAGTCTCTAAATAATGTTTGGTGAGGTTCTTGTAGCAGGCTAATCACCTATAATAGGCATGCAGGTCGACCTAAGAGACGTTTTGAGTTGATGACATGTGGAAGGACATCGTTAAGAAGAGGTATGTAAGGAAGAATGCGAAAACTCTATATCTTGAGTGCGTGCATGTGATAGTGGATCGGATTCAATGTTCTCGATCTTTCTTAGATCATTCTTGATAAAATTGCTTATTTAATCTTCTTTGGAATGATTTTAGTAGAGCTTTGGTGTTTATCTTAAGCTTACCAATGTTTTGAATGAATCAAATGAGAAGAAAAGCCTCTTATTTATAGAATTTGGAGATTAATCTTATCCATCAGATGACTTTAAGATGGATAACTAAGATTAAGTTCCTTTGTTGAAGCTTATCTTCTCCTTTGGCCTTCATGGGCTTGGATATGGACTTAACTATGCTTAAGGTTTATGGTAGCTAAAGAAAGCCTATTATTATTATAATTAAGCCTAAAAACTAACTGAGCTTCCTTAAAGCCCAATAAGACCAAATGAAGCCCAAATAAAGCTTAAACAGGCCTAAAAGGACCATTTTAGAGTCTTCTTTTCATGCATGAGACAATCGAGCAAGGCCGAGAGTAGAAAATTTAGTTTGGCGATGCCCGTTTTGAGCCTACCAAACTAGATCTCCCTAAGAAATAATTGATTTCTTGGCATTAAATTGGGTTTGTAAATCCTAGGAAATCAATAGTTGAACCNTCGAATCGACAATTTCATGTAACTAGATGAAATAGACCTTACAAATTATGATACTAGTTAGCTTTAAATTCCCAAACTTACAAATTTCCATTATTCTCAGGTGATTTCGATATAGACCATGAGCTACCACCAGACTACTACGACCTCTGAGTTAGCCATGACAGAGTGAGTTTTTCCTAATGATTCCATACTTGTTTATGTTTGTAGTTAGTGAATATAAGTTATAATTTATAAATGAATGTGTATGGGGTTGGGTTATGCTTGTGTATGATAATTGTTGTTGATGGTGAATTTACTTTAAATTTCAATAATATAATGATTGTTGCATAATAGATTCACTAGAATTGATTGTTTGTGAGTTAAAATGATCATTGAATAAATAAGACTTAATTTTATTCGATTAGAAAAAGTTAACTTGGATCATGCATAAATTATGTACTGTATAACTAATTCCGGTAGTCACATTATACGGAGGTAACGAGAGGCCATACGTGAGTTGATTATTGATTTGTGATAGATTTTGTATAGTGTACATATGCGATATGACCTTACCTTGGCCCACGGGATGACTAGGTGTTGGAGGCACCAATCGTCTAGCTAAGGGTTGAGTCTAGAGGCCTTCGTTTAAGGGTGAGTGAGGGCTGCGTGAACCTACTCACAATCATATGTAGAACTCGTTTTGATAAAGTTGGTAATGGATGTACCATTACATTTTGAATACGAAACGCGGAGTTTTGTTATGAAATAAGTTCTAATATGATACCTGAATCTGACTGTACTGATGAATCTCCAATCCTGACTTCAGAGGGCGTTAAATCTGAGTTGCATGCAGTACCTAGTCACCTGCATATATTTGTTTGGCATATTGTTTGTCATGCATTCATTTGGTTGAACTTAACTATTGTATAACTTGATTGTTGTATAGTTGAGGGAAATTATCTCACTAAGCTAGTAGGCTTATACCCTTGTAGTCTTCTTTCGCAGGCCGACCTTTTTGTGGAGTCGGGCCATCACATGCCCGAGGTTAGTTTTCTACACGGGGTCAGTATGGGAGCTGGATGAGGACGGAGAGTACTTTTGATAAATTATAGATTTGAATAAGTAATTCTTATGTTAGTCTAACTTAAGATACGTTTCAAACTCTGTATCTGTAAACTTTTATGCAAATAGACTATATGTTATGTTTTTATGATATTATTATTTATCATGAGATGATATTGCTTAAGCTTGCGCACTTTTGGTAGTTAGTAGTAGCTGTAGTCTTGTGCATCGTATAAAAGGGTTGTTGATTGTAAGGGAGTTCAATCTACAATCCTTTGTATGGTATACAGCAATTGTTATGACTAGCCTTCTCGGGTAGTGATAGGGTTAAAAACCTAATTTTTGAAATGACCCTTTACAAATAGTAAACTTGTAAATTCCTTGTTCTCCTTAAGTATTAGCATTGACTAGTCTTGGATATGCAGTTCTTACTTCTGAAAGGTTACCATATCTAGTTTGATTGCATAAAAAAGGACAAAATGTGTTGGCTTCTTAAAGCATATGTACATGCTAGTGCCATTTTTGTCCTATTAGAATTTGGAACTCTATATCACCCTTAGAATCAAATTTGCCAAGTCTTTAGCTTAGCAATAGAGTTTAGAGGATGAATGGAAACTGAATTTCATTACCAAACCAAAAAGATATTTCATGATTTGAGAGTGAAACCATAATCGAACTACAATTTAAAGTTTGATTGGTCAACCTTCTGCCAGAGGTAAGCACATTAAATATTTCAATTCACTTTTGGTATTCCATGACATATAATCCATCCCCTTTGCTAGAGTTAGTGTTGCTAGCAACAAGCCAAAATGTAGTTAGGTAGCTTGTAGAATGCAAGAATTTGTAATTCCTAATAGGGTACACAGAGTATGGTGGGTGGTCATCAATCTCTAGAAAGTCCATTCTTGCATGCCTATATATTTATATTTATATTTATATATAAATAAGGATCTTTTAACATAAACATCAAATCAAATTTAACTTGGTTTTCTTTTAACAAGTTTTGAATCTTCTTCTTTAGCTTTGTTTCTATATATAAGGTGGAAATTAAATGAGAACCAAGCGTTTTGTGTTGATTCATGGAGCATGCCTTAAGGTGCGATGTTAGTATAAGATGGCAACCATTGTCAAATCCTTAGGTCACAAAGTCACAGCTTTGGACCTTGTAGCAGCTGGAGTGCACCCTAAGCAAGTGATGGATGTTGGTAATATGTTCAATTATGTAGAGTTGTTGTTTTCACTTATGGCATTTCTACCTTTGGAGGAGAAGGTGGTCCTAGTAGGTCATAGCATGGGTGGTGTTTCCATGTCAATGGCAATGGAAAACTTTCTTGAGAAGATAAGTGTTCAAGTTTTTGCCACTACCTTTATGCTTAGTCCAGACCTTAGTGTAGATGCTTTGACCAAAGAGGTGCACTCTTCTCTCTATTAATAATGTACAAAAATGCACTAAATAGGAATCATTCATTGCGTTGTGTTAATACTTAGTGTGTAAATACTAATAAAATGTTAATATATATGATGTATACAAATCAAGAATGATAATTGTTTGGGAAATTATCGATTATATATATGAATATTTTATTAATATTTACATGCTAGGTGTGCATTACATAATATGTGGCATGTAATATCTCATAAATCCTTTTTCTATGTGGACATGTTGGATAACGAGATATAACTGACTAGTTTAACTCATAATAAATCCTTAATGCATATTACCTCCCTTTCAACTATTGTAACTTTGTGAAAGGGGAAAAAAAAAGGAGAAAAATTACTTCTCAAGTTGTCAATAAAGATTCTCGAGTATTTTTGTTGTGATTTATGAGATGAGTGCACTCTTTTTTAAAGCTTAAGACCTCCTTATCAAGCTAATGGAGTCACATTTAACAAAAGGGTCAACGTACACCTCATTCTGTTTTGTTGACCACCGTAAATTTGTGTCAATTTTAACTTCATTTTCTAATCACTTTTGAAAAATTCTACCAACCACTATTTTTTTTCTTTGAAATGTTGATCATGAATATATATCGACATATATCGTACTTGAAGTGATGATATTCCCTCTTTGGTTAGGAAGATGTTGCTTTAATTTATCACATTTGTTAAAAACTTTTAAAATGTCAAAGACCAAAATATGGAAATGGAAAACTTCAAGAACTAAATAAAAACAAAAATCAAGCAATAAAACTAAGTTTATCTTTTTTCTTTGTTCTTAAGATCACATAAGGTTTTTTTTTTTTTTCAACTAAGTTACAACTTTGGGGGAGGGGGATTCTAACCTTGATTCATTCCGATGGGAGATCAATGGTGTAACGCCCTAGAACTGAGGACATCAAAGATTGCCATGTGACCCTAGTTTTTAATGACACGTCAAGCGTAACATTTGACTAAAAACTCCAAATAATACTATAAAAGTCTCCAAATAATCTTATGCAATTAAATCTTCAAATAATGCTAGAATAACTTCTAGTTAAAAAATATTAATGTCCAATTAATCAATGCTACTACATAAGACTAAATAACCTCATTAATTAATTTATAGGGATATTCTTCAATACCATATATTGTCCTCACTTGTCCCCTTCTCAAGGCAATAACAATTAACTTTATAAATTATTAAAGTCAAGTAATAAAACTGTAAGTTCTGCATTTGAAAATATAATAACACGAGTCGAAGCCTAGTACAAAACACATAACCATATGCGTGTGATTAAACGATACATATTCATATGCGTAGGAATGTAGAACAAGTAAATCATACAATTCATTTAATTATCTTTGCATTTAAGTTGGTCACATAAGCGTACATTAGCGATCCTTCATGATCCGATCACATCACAATTCATATCACAACTTAACATTTAGGCATACCTATTTGAGCCCTTTTACAACCTAACATTGGGTATATCTCTTCGGGCCCCTCTATAATACCTAGATCTACCTTAGATCATTTCTTAGCAAGACTCCACTAAGGACAATGCGTTGCAAGGATCATTGGGATTGCTCCCTAGGGATCTGTTGCTTCGAGCCCCTAGGATGAGTCAAACATAAGCAATAAAAAGATATATAAGTTGGGTATACATTTAATTCATTTTAATTTTTGTCATCTTAACACTCATATACAATAAGCAAGTGTCATGTACTTGGATATTTGGAATCCGTTACCAATGAATCAAACATAACTTTAAATCCTAAAAATAATAAATTCTCATTAAACTTTTTTAAATATTGATTAAATGATGACTCTTAGTTAAAACTCACTTTTAGACAATTTAAATCTCCTTAAATTCACTTAATGATATATTAAAGGGGTTTACTTTAGAAGTAACAAAGGAATAAAACAAAAAGAAAACGAAAAACTTAACTTAAAGGAGCAAAGCCTATGACACGGTTATTGACACAATCGTATCTTTTTGGGTATGTTACTTACTGAGTTATACTTCATTACTATAAGGGACACGATCGGGGACACGACCGGGGACATGACCGAGGACACGACTAGAGACATGGTCGTGTCTTTTGGTTATGTAACTTTTTGGTCTATTAGCCCCACATCACCTACCATAAGTAATACAATTGTATCATTTGATCATATCACTTTTTGGTCGAACCTTTTTGTTTTGTGTTTTTTTTTACCCAAACTCCTTTCTAAACCCAACAACAACACTCCAACACCTCAACACCTGAATCAAAACACCCTTAAATTATTGAAAAATGTTAGATATCTCTCATGGATTTTGATGATAACAAAAAGAGAAGAACACGAATGAATTAATAAGTGTGTAGGTATTGAAAAAGTTCTTCAAAAAGTTTAAATTGCAAATTAAGGCACATTCGGAAGTTTATTCAGAAGGTTTGAATTAATTGAATATAGACTAGTCTGAAAATGTTTTACAAAGTATTTCAAAAGCTTTTATAAAAAGAATTGGTATAGCACTTTAGAAACTTATTTAAAAACTTTAGAAACAAAAGGCTGATATTCTTCAAAAGGTTGTTTAGAAGGTAAGTCTGGAAGTATGACATTGAAAACAGCTTTAAATCATATTCGAATTATTTAAGGCCTAACTCCATTAGATTGAATATATTAGGAAAATATATTTAATTTCATTTCACTTAAGATGGAATCATGACCCATGGGGATTTATTTTAAGAGAAAATATATTTTGATAAATTAAGATATGCATAAGAATGGATCAGGTTAAGGTTAATTCAGATTTTGTAGGATTTCAAATTTTGAACACAAGACTTATCTAGAAATAGCTAACGAAAGCTGATCTTTTTAAATTCAAAATAGAACCTTATTTGGTGGTTACGGATTGAAGAATATCTAATCTAAAAAGATAAGGAGAGTTGTTTTTTTAAATTCAAAAGATCGAGATCCTCTGAAAAAATATTTAAGGAATTATCTTAAATAACTAACGATTGGATAAAAGATAATCTTCAGATTTTTAGCCGTTGGAAAAACTCAATATAAAAGGAAGAAGGATTCAAAACGTTACGTGATAGAACTTTAAAGAATTATTATTGTTGTACAAAAAATCTCGACAAGTTTTTACCTTCTGAAAAGTTTCAGAAAGTTTTTCAAATACTTCTTTAGAGAGCTACACCGAATCAAAGTTCTACAACAAGTGTTATTTCTTTCAAGTGTAAAATTGTTTGAGAATTGTATTCTTTACTCTTACTTGTAATCTCTAGACTTTATTGTAGAAAGAAGTTAGTTATACTATGAAGATCTGTATTAGCTTAGATTGTTAAGAGGCTAGATAGGTAGAGTAGAGTGTTGTAAAGTCATAGTGACGAATGCTTGTAATCCGTTTGTGATTTGATTTAGTGGATCAAGTGAAACGACACTGGTGAAGTAGACCGGCTCCCTAATAGAAGAGCTGGAAGAGAGCAGTAGGCAGAAGGCCGAAGCTCTATAAAATCTCTACTTGATTTTCTCCTTCCTTATACTACTTTAATTTTGTTTATTATTTGTTGTGCATTGAATCATTAAATTATCACTGTTCATCAAATTAAGTTATTAAGAGGGGTAATCTTATTTTTATATTGAAAATTTTTCAAAAGTTTAAAGATATTAATTCACCCCTTCCCCCCTCTTGATATCTTATATGTGACCAACAAAAACAACCCAACTTTTCAACAAAAATCTCATTAGCAATACATTACAAATTACACATCTCTAAACCCTTAATTCAAATTTAATACTTATTCCATCAACATCAAACTTTTCATTACTTTTATCACTTTAACCACCAAATCATCCCCATAATTTTCTTAAATAGAAAGATTATAAGAAAAATCTATGGTACAATGGATACTTTACCTTGATTTTTGACAATTCTTTCAAGTTTCTTCGTTTTCCCGCAGCCAATCAATGCATAACCCTAAAATATCAATGCATATTACTTAGATTTAATCAAAACCTAAATTCCATAATTGACTCTTCACTTACCATTAGAAACTCCTAAGGTTGTGTATGCCTTGCGATTCCCTTCTTTAGATGAGTTACACTACTAAGAGAGATTTAAATCAATATAACTTTTTCCTCTAAAAATTGATAAGATTTAATATTCTTAATGTACCTTAAGTGTTTCCTAGGTTTATAGTGGAAGAGTCTTATTCGATAGTTCCAAGAAGTCTAAAAGAGTTTCTAAGAAATAACATAATATATATGCATTAGTAAGGTTAGGAAATTTTTGTACTTCCAACATTGCCCATTATTAAACCATTGCTTAAGACCTTAATACTGCTTACTTGTAACTTACTCATCCTTTATTTATTTTTATGACTTTATTCTTCTATATCCCTCTTCTTTTTTTTTTGGTATTACATTCTCCCCTTTTTCACAGAACTTTCATCTTGAAAAGTTGCTTAAACATTGGGGCAACTTTGGAGACTTATTCCCACAAGTTTCTTCGACTTTGAGGTAAGTTGCTCTCTTAAGCCTTATTTATTAATTATTTCTTCCTCTTAAAATCATCTTTACATATCTAATTGTTTGTTTCGTTATAAGATCATTCCTAAAATTATTATCTATTATATACTAAATCTCCTATTATCATTATAAATCTTCAATTATTTAAGGTTTCTTCTTTAGCTTGTCTTTCGTTATACTACTCTTATTATAATTTAATCATGAAATTGTGATCATTTTTCCTTTTAACTTGTCTCAATTGTTATGGCTCTACATAACTTGATCCTTAGCCCATTTTGATTCAAACAACTCAAGATTACTAAGATTACTTTCCTAATAACATTAAACTACGACTAGTTTCTCCTAAAAGAGAATATTGCTCTCTAAGTCAACTCTTAACAACTAAACTCTTTTTATTTATTTGAGAGCTTCAACTTTTTCTAGCTTGAGAATATCAATTATCGATTCTTAAGTAACCTCTCATTTATTGTGATTACTCTGTTGCACCTTAGCAAACGAATGAATTCATCTTCTCCAGACTCTCTTGGGTATCTACAATTCCATGTAAATACCTAACTCTTTCTCTTTCTAACTTCGATACAGACTTTAATCCCATTCACTAAATTGCTTAAGTCTTTTCAACTTATAATAACTTCCTTTCACTTATCTCATGTTACCTTCTCATTACTACTTTACCCATTGACTAACTTGCACTAAATCCACCCCATAACTTAATAAATTTTGTAACTCCTTAGAAGTTAATAAATTCAACTTAAACCTTACATTTTCTTCTTTTATCTCTTTTATTTTTAAATATTCTCTTTGTCCTATTTTCTTGTATTATCTACTTCCCATTTATAAATAATTCAATTATAATAATACTGGCACTAGATGAAAACCATAACATTAACAATAAGAGCTACACCTAGAACATTTCTTATAACCTCATTTCTATCATCATTTTATAACTCCCAACAGATTAGAGACTTAATTAAACAACATGAGTCTTTATATTTTAGATCTTATATTCTTTGAAAAATTTTATGATTCTACAGAAGAAAGTTCACACTTCTAGAGTTTGTTAAAATTCTTCTCTCCACCAACCATTCTTAACGATCTATTTCGAGAGGTCTCACTATTTAACACTTCTACTAATGCCACTATAATTTAATAGGAAAAATAAAAAAAAGTCTTTAACGTTTTATGTTTTTACAAATAAGTCTTTAACCTTTCATTTATTCCATTTTAGTCTTTAACCTTTTTAAGTCGTATTAAATAAGTCCTTTTGTTAACTCTGTTGAATTTTTCGTTACTGTGTATACGTGTCAGTATATAGTTGGTCTACGTAAGTATAAAAAAGTCTCCAATATTTACCTGTATATATGAATCAGTCATTAACGTTTAGTTGTATATGCAGATAAGTTCTTAACCTTTTTCATTTAGTTCATTTGAGTCCTCAACGTGTTTATATATAACGGAAAAACTAACGGAAGGACTTTTTTGTAAATTTATTAAAACGTTGAGAACTAAAATGGACTAAATGAAAGCTTAAGGACTAATTTGTATATACAGATAAACGTTAGGGACTTTTTTGTACTTATCCTTAATTTAATCTCAAGTTACTCATTCTCTTGTGACTTGTGTCAAGCTTAAAGCTATTAGATTGAAGGAGATACACTTAATTGCTAACTTCATGCTTTTGGTGTACATAAGTTTGATTGATTTTACCATATTACAATAATTATCATGATTATAGATTATGATGTACTTGAACTATTTGATGCACTTGGAGTTGTTTAATTGAGTTTTAAAGAATTTTGTTAAAATTTTTATTGTACTTCATTGCTTCTTACTATCGCTATAATTATTGTTGCTTATCGTTACTATTATTAAATTTATTGACCTATTTTGTTCCTTCCCAAGATTTTTTATAGATTAATTATTTGATAGTTATCAATTGAATACTATTATACTTCTGTTGCTTATAGTTAATGTTGAGTAGTTTTCATATGAAGCATCTCAATATATCTTAATGAGTAACAAGACATGATTTGATTTGACCAAGACATGATCGACAACCTAACTTGACTTACACAATAAACACAACACAATACGATGATACTGTTGATAACACTTGATATATTTAACATAACTTAGACCAATTGTAAGATAGAAAAGAAACTTATTAGCCCCATCGCATGCACACATGTATTAATGTATATATGAAACATCTCATTAAACTTTATTATCATCATTATTAGTTAGAATTCAATGAACTCTTTGTTATCATTGTGTTATTGCTTATCATGGATGGTCTAATGAGATAGCTTTACTATTATTATTGGTATTGTTGTTATTATTACGGTGCTCAATTATTATTATTAGCGTTGTTAATATTTTTATTATTATTATTATTATTATTGGTAGTTATGATTATGTTCTTGTAACGTCTTTATCCATATGGAATATGGTTAAAATTGACTTTAATTTTGTGTAGGGAAATTATAATAGATTTTTTGGTGATTGGTTTACAATTTTGATTCTTTATTTTGTACTTTTCCAATCGATACAATTGGTCATTTTTTATTTCTTAATTGCCATTTAGTAGTTTCTTAATTTGCCCTATATTGGTCATTTAAGAAACATTGATGTGTATTTATGAATATGTAAATATTCTTATAATATTTAAATGCCTTCTTACTATATTTACTACTTTGACAATTTTCAACATTCCATATAGTCATTTGATAGTTAATAATTCTTATATAAGGATTGTGTTTTGTCCGTTGTATTTTCTTTTAAAAATACTTTTGTTTCTTACTTTGTTATGCTCATGCTATTAATTAGAGCTATTTATAACAATTTTGTATTTTCCCTTTTCTTAAATGTCTTATTAATTTCATATTTTATTGCATATTGGTCAAAGATAATTTTATAAAGGTTTATGAATTTACATGGATTTCCATAGCCTAATCATTAGCTACTATTTATTACATTATCATTATTATTGTTTCTTTTTTTTAATTCACTAATCGAATTTACAAGTCAAATGAAACTTAATATGTTTTTAAGGTTATAAATTCTATAATCGTGATACCGTAAGACATATTACTTGTAACATATATCCCTCTAAGTTATTTAATAATAAACATTTTACCTTAATGGTATTTTTTTATATGGTATAGGTTCCTCTCTTTTATTATATTATCCTGTTTTTTTGACTATATATCTCCACTCTCAAGTATTAAACTCCTATATTTTTTTAACCTCTTAAGCAAAACTAGACAATGATGTAGATATATATTATTTTCAAACAGTTAAATGAAATCTTCAAAATAAATAATGACATAAATCCAAAACATAAATTTCTTTTTAAGGTTAAATCTAGCCTACATTCTATCCCTTTCATCATTGAATTGTCCTATTGGTTTATTATTTCTTATTATTTTTTTTCTAAAGATTCATAACCCATTGCTTTGATATCACTTTATTTGTAAAATCGAGCACATCACAAATCGTCATATGCCCCTAGTCTCTAATGACACGTCAAGCATAACATTTGACTAAAAACTCCAAATAATACTTTAAAAGTCTCTAAATAATCTTATTTAATTAATTCTTTAAATAATGTTAGAATAACTTTTAGTTAAGAAATATTAATTCCCGATCAATTAGTGCTACCACATAAGATTAAATAACCTTATTAATTAATTTTTAAGGATATTCTTCAATACCATATGTTGTCCTTACTCTTCCCATTTCGAAGGCAATACAACTATAAGTCCTACATATGAAAATATAATAAAATAAGTTGAAGCCCTAGTACGCAACATACAACCACATATGAGTGATCAAGTGATACATATTCAATGCGTAGGAATGTAGAATAAATAAATCACACAATTCATTTAATTATCTTTGCATTTAAGTCAGTCACATAAGCATCTATTAGCGGTCCTTCATGGTCAGATCATATCATAATTCATACCATAACTTATTATTTGGGCATGTCTCTTCGGGTCCCTCTACAATACCTAGATTTACCCTAAATCATTTTTAAGTGAGATTCCACTAAGGATAACGCGTTGCAAGAATCATTGGGATTGCTCCTTAGGGATTTGCCACTCCATGCCCCTAGGATGAGCTAAACATAAGCAACAAAAACATATATAAGCTGGATATACATTTAATTTATTTTAATTTTTGCTATCTTAATACTCACATATAATAAACAAGTGTCATGTACCTGAATATCTAGAATTCATTACCAATGAATCAAACCTAGCTTCAAATCCTAGAAACAATAAATACTCATTAAACTTCTTTAAATATTGAATGAATGATGACTTTTAGTTAAAACTTACTTTTAGACCATTTAAATTTCCTTAAATTCACTTAATGATATATTAAAAGGGTTTACTTTAAAATAAATAAAGGAATAAAAAAAAAAGGAAAAACTTAATTTAAAGGAGCAAAGCATATGACACAGTTAATGACACAATCATGTCTTTTTGGTTATGTAACTTACTGAGTTACACTTCATTACTGCAAGGGGCACGACTAGGGATATAGTCGTGTAGCTTTTTGGTCTACTAACCCACATCACCTATTACAAGGGACATGACTAGAGACATGTTTATGTCTTTCGGTTGTATCACTTTCTAGTTGAAATTTTTCTTTTTTTAACCCAAACTACTTTCTAAACCCAACAACAATATTCCAACACCTTAACACATGGATCAAAATATCCTTAAATTATTAAAAACAATCCAACTTTTTAACAAAAATCTCATTAGCAATACATTACAAATTACATATCTCTAAACCCTTAATTTAAATTCAATACTTATTCTATCAACATCAAACTATCCATTACTTTTATCACTTTAACTACCAAATCATCCCCATAATTTTTTTAAATAGAAAGATTATAAGAAAAATCTATGGTACAATGGATATTTTGCCTTGATTTTTGACAATTCTTTCAAGTTTCTTTGTTTTTCCATGGCCAATCAACGTATAACCCTAAAATATCAATACGTATCACTTATATTTAATCAAAGCCTAAATTCCATAATTGACTCTTCACTTACTATTGGAAAACTTTGAAGGTTATGTACGTCTTGCGATTCCTCTTTTCAGATGAGTTATACTATTAGGAGAGATTTAAATCAACCCAACTTTTTCCTTTAAAAATCAATAAGATTTAATATTTTTAATATACCTTGAGCGTTTCCTGAGTCTGTAGTAGAGAAGTCTTATTTGATAGTTTCAAGAAGTCTAAATGAGTTTCTAGGAAATAACGTAATATATATGTACTAGTTAGGACAGGAAATTTTTGTACTTCCAATATTACCCTTCATTAAATTGTTGCTTAAGAGCTTAATACTCTTTACTTGTAACTTACTCATCCTTTATCTATTTTTATAACTTTATTTTTTATATTTCTTTTTTTTTTGTGGGTTATTACAAATGGTGATGTTACCAAGCTGCAACAGCCTTGGTATATGTCTATTTTTGCCTGCTTGTGTTTGGATTAAAAAAATAATAATAATGCATGAAACAATTCCTTGAAAGGAAACCCCTTCCTTACTTCACTTTGTTTCACAGTAGATTCTTAGGAAAAGGTTTTATGGGACTCTTATGAAGGTCCTTAATCAATCTGTTGGTGTCTCTAAGATAAATGTCTACTCTCGCACCGAAGACACGTGAAGTATTCTGGGAGATTAGATCCTTCTTACAATGTGGATGTGATATATAAATATGACGGCGGGCCAGACAGCCATCCAACATCTCTTTTGGTTGGACCTAACTACATGGCAACAAAGCTGTATGAACGTTCCCCTCCCGGGGTTAGTATATGATCCAAGTTTTATTTTCGCCTAGAAGTTTGATGTCATTTATATATTATATATCATTATGATCTAAAAAATCGTCCATTTGGGTCTCTATATATGTGTGTGATAATATATATGTATTTTTCCCATGTGAATCACATGGGCCTTCTTGCTCGTCATTTTGTTTTTAATTTCCTAGCGACTATAAATCTAATGTTTAGATAACATGGGTACCAAGAAAATAATATAAGATATACAATAGGGGATCCTTTTTTTTCTTTCATCACAATTACATATACAGTTTAAAAAGGAATATTTGAACTTGATCTATCTCGTTTGAAGATTAGTATTTATATTATTTGATTATAATGACTTTAGCTTATATATCCTAATTGAAAAACATTTTTCGAATCTTGGGAAGATGAAGGGTTGTCATATATACCTTTCTAAATGGTTTGTCTTTTATACTTAAAACTTTACATTATCGTAATAATATTACTTATACCGTGCACCCACACCCTCCTTAAAAGATTAAAGAAAACACATTATATTCTGGTATGGAAGTCTTAATATTTTTATACCTTTTTCTTCAATAATGAAGTTGTTTGAATAGAAACCAATTTGGTTAGACTAATACGCTTGTACCCCGATCATGGAACATGGGGAGAGGAAATAATACTGACAAAAGAAAAGTGTGGATCAGTCCGACGTGTTTTCATAGTTTGCGACCAGGACAACCAAATTAAGGTAGATATGCAGAAATGGATGATCGAGAACAACCCACCAGATGAAGTCAAATTGTTCTATGCTTCAGGTCACATGGTCATGTCCTCCAAGCCCCAAGAGCTATGTTTTTGCCTCTAAGAAACAGCACACAACTACTTTTTAAAGCTAAACCCTGATGGCTTTTTGGTGTAATAATTATGTGATGTGATTATAGGTTACTATAGAATTGTTTTTGGAAAGTAGAAAATGGTAGATGCAACCTCAAATCGAGATATTTTAAATACAAATGAAATTCATAGTTAATGGGAAAACAAACTCTTTCATCCTCCCTCAATGTTCAAAGATGCCATTCGTTAAGGAGATCTTGTCAGTATTTGTTGTATTTTGCGACGATTGGCATAATAGCACCTACCCCATTCGGAGAATTAACATTATAAACGATGTTGTTATATAAATACCTGGCAACTGACCTATCTTCCCCATCGTCAGGATAATTATCCATAGATAAAGCTTCAATGTAAGCAAGTTTCTCTCATCTTTCCATAGTGCTATTTGTTGAACTATTTGAAGAGGAAGCCGAACCAGTTCTTCTTTGAAGGAGAGAAGTGGCCTAAGAGAAAGTTACTTTGGACTTTGAAGAAACGAGAGGACGAATAATGCTTCAAACCATATCTATGGAAATGTCAAAAATCAGCCATGAAAGGAAGTTGTTTAAGGGTTTAATGAGAAGTCACAAAAGTAAATTTCAAGAGAAAAGAAATGTGAAGAATGAGGATCAGAAAATAAGGATAAGAATGAAGAAAGGGAAAGCTTTTTTTTTGTTTTGACAATGCTTCTTGGGTTTAAAGCAATCCTAATTAGGATTTGGATACCGATTAGATGATCTAGCATGAATGGTAGACATGTGTCAAGAGCTAGAAATCCAAAGGACATTTTGCTGCTAGTAGTTAATAAACCCTGTAAAGTAATGATTATAGACATGACATTTATCCTACGTGCTTGTGTAGAAAATGAATGAGCGGGAAAATCAAAAGGTTGTAACTTTTTCGCTTGAAATTTGATACAACATGTTTTAAATATTAGACTGAAGGACAACAATAATACAACGAATTTTCTTAGAAAGTATGTTATGACTTTCGGGTTCCCGACCCGTCAAGTTGAGTATCAATTTTTATTATCAACTTCCATAGTCGAGTTCTCAACTACGAGAATTGGGGGGCAAATGCTAATAGCAGAATTTTGCTAAGCAATATTACTTGGCACCTTGGTTGTTGAGTTGCCGATTGTTAGCATTTTAAGCTGAGGCCTTTGTTGGCTCAATTTATCTAATGGGCCTAAAGGCCTAGTTTGCTTATATGTCTAGCTTGAATTTGAAAAGTGGCCCAGATAGTTGTGGGCTTACACAACTACATTACATAATTGCACCCTACTATTGTTCTTTAGGTATGTGCTTAATTAAAGAGCTCTTACATAGTCTACGACCAAGGACTATCCGTTACGGTAGACATTTGATACACACTTATAAATAAGGAAATAATACACTGTAAGAAATCTCTTGGACACTCTCAAATTCACTTTGTTTTCTTACTCACCTTTTTGTTTGATACACATACTAATTTAGGCATCAGTAGCTATGCCAAACTAGCCCTGACACCCATTATAGCCTTCTTTTCTACTTTTACAGGTTCAAAACTCTACACTAAAATTGACCTACAACAATGAGGATGACGTATGAGGTTAGTCAAGGAGTATAATGCGGAAGGGGAAAGAAATATAAAAAGGAAAAGGATGTGAAATGTAGAAAATGAAATGGGAAAGAAGAAGGTATAGAAATGATATGAAAGGTATAAAAAACAAAAGGGAATGTCTGTGTAATTTTAGTGAGATAAAATGAAAGTTATAATGGAAAATTTCCTTAAATAATGTGAATTAGAGGCGTAACAATTGTACCATAAGGCGAAAAATATCCTTTTGGAAATGTTTTGCTCATATCCAAATATTAGGGAGAATAGGCTAAAGGGAGGCTACTTCATGAACCACAACAAATGGTAGGCTCAGAAAATGAAGAATGGTGATGATGGGGGTCAGCGGTTTGTGTAATACCATTACAAATGGATTTTGTCACATGTATTCAATAAACAGACAAGGAAATTTGACACTTATCTAGCTCACAATGGAAAAGAGGGAATAAAGGAATATGCTTTACTCTAGAGAAAAAGGTCAGTTTGCCCCTTATGGGCAAACTAATTCCTTAAAAAGGGTCGCTGGGAAACTAATTCCCATTTTATTGTAGTGAAATCGCATTGTGAAATGCCATTTTGTATATGCAATTTCACTTTTGCCCATTTCATATCTTGATTGGACAAAAAAATGCAAAGAAATCGCACACTAAACGCATTCCTTAAATGTGATTTGCAATTCACATTTCCTAATTGTGATTTCCATGGTAACTTCTTCCACAAAGCAGCAGTAGCTCCACATGCAAGTTTACATACAATAGCAACATAATACAACAGTAGCATGATAAAAATAATATACGATAAATCTCCACTCTACAAGCTCTAAACCTAAACTCCATAAACTAAACCCATACTCTATGAACTAAACCTAAATGCCAAACCCAATCTGTAATCCCAAAACCAAAATCTAACAATCAAACCCAATCTCCAAGCACAAAATTCATTGTAAGTAAGGTTAACTGCATCACAAATCTATAAGTACCTACAAATTGCATTAGTGACAATCAAGGCACATATACTCTAAACATCATTTTATAACAAAATTGATAGATAAACGAAACTAAATTGCATGAGGAAAGGAAACAAGTAACAATATATTAATACGGAAGTCATATACATATAAGTGCAACTATTTACAAATTTTCTTATGGTACTAAGTTAAGTACACAGTATACTAATTTGAGTTAGACACATGAAATCACCTTAAACCCTTTGTTGCCTGCTCTTAAAGTAGGATTGCTCATATCGAGTGCAACTTTGTCCTATATGAGAAGATGTGCTTGGTCCCTCATCTCATGTAATCTATCTGGAGTCCACCTTTATGATACCTTCGTCCAAACTAAACCCTGTTGGATGTCTGTGAAAATAAGGGATATCTGGAGTGACTATGGAGCTAGAAGTTGGACCAATGGTAGGCACGAAAAATGAAGTCAAATCCAATCTTGGTTGAGACAAGATAGTTGTGTGCGACCATCAACTCTAATAGTTAAGCAAATTTATATAACAATTTGGAATAGCTAATATCTACCCTCACCTTAACCTTTTTTATAGCCAGTTTATCATAATATACCTCATCTACACCGTTTAGTGTTTTCTCATGAGTAAATATAGAAAAGCTTACAAAATTACCCATGTTCAAGATCGATCTCAACAACTATCGAACAATTATGGGATATTGCAAAATAATCACATCTATAAAAAAAATACCTCAATAGTATATTGTGTAAGCCCTAAAGCCAACCCCAGCCAAGCAACCGTAGGATTGAACTTAGAACCCAAGGTTTAGGGCGATCGGTTAAAGGATCCGATCAAACCAAATTATAAACTATTTAAAGAAATATTAGTAAAAATGACCCCGTAAACTCAAATTTAAGAAAATAAATAGTAAAATAGGAGACTATAAAATTTTCAAATTTTAAGCATAATAATTGCTAATTATTGAAAAGGCGAAAAGTGTAATTTAATAACTAATAAATTACTAGAGATAGATTATATGTATATTAAAAATTTTAGAATGATCAAAATAATAATTAGGAATGTTCACATGTACCCTACATGTATTTACGTATAGATAAAAATACGCGAAATTACCTAAATTGGCTAAAAACTAAGCAAATAATTAAACAAAATTATAAAATAATTATGGAAAAATTAGAAAAAATTAGAAGAGGATAAGATGAATCAAGATCAGGTCGTAGCATGTCGGGATGAGCAAAAAAAAAAAAATCTACCAATAAAATTTGGACAATATAAAAGCCAAAAATCAAGGAAATTGGGCAAAGTCTTGTCAAATTAATGCATATTAATTACAAAAAATGTCTATAAATAAGGGAAAAATTTACAGAAGTCATTTGATCAGTTTAGCATTTGGGAAAAATAGGAATACTAAAAAAATCGAGAGAAAATCCAGAAAATAAAAAAAGGGAAAATTGTGCAGATTGGGCAAGTGAGCTTAACCCACCACTCACCACCACCTAGGATCGAACTACCACCACCACCCTACACAAACCCACCATTTGGACCGGGTTTGGACCGCCAAAAAGCTTTGAAACGGTTAGTCATTTATTTACCCCGATTTTTGAATAATTTTGTAAAATTAGTTATTTTGCCCAGAAAATTATGAAACTTGTTATTCTGAGGTTTTCATGTATGTAGATTTAGGGAAAAATATTTATTTAGTTTAATTATGTCTGAAAATATAGGGTTCTTAACAAATTGTTCAAAACCGAGCATGATTAAACCGGAAAATAAATAGGCTTAGGAGTGTAGTTTGGAGCTCAATTTTTTTCTATAGGATGCTTATATGATGTAGAACAGTGGTATGAAGCCATTTTTTTAAAATTAATTTTCGAAATTTTTAAGTTAATTTTTAGCCCTAAAATGATGGAAAAATTGGGTGATTTGGGGTTAATTAGGTGATTAAGATGTTAATTACTGATTTAGATATTAATTATATGTTTAGGGATGTTAATCTCTGAAGTGGAACCCTAATCCTAGCATTTGGGTATTAAGTATGGTTAATTAGGGAAATTAGGTAAGTAATATAAGAAATTAGTAATATGTGAAATTGTAAATTAATAAATCTAAAAAAAAAATAGGGTTATTTAGATAATATTATAATAGAAATTAGAAAAATAATAAATTTGAAATAACATTTAATTTTAAGTAAATATCTCAAAATGTAAGATTTTCACACATCGGGAATAAATCCGATACCTCAATTAGGATTAGCGTGTACCGAATAGTTTAGAATACTAAATTACGACCCAATAGGATATTTGAATACCCAAGCGTAATGTGATTAATGTCACACTGGGATTTGAGCTTATTTAAGACTTAGGAATTAAAACTAGAATATAGTTTAGGATTCGAACCCCGAAATAGAGTATAACGAATTATTAGTACGTTAAAGGTATACATGGGGAAAATGAGTTACATTATGAATTAGAATAAGAATCCATAAAATATAAGTACTAAAAAGACCTATTTGTATTATAGGACACCTAGAGACAAATCAGCTCGCGACTAAGGGATCGAGCGATCGAGCGATTTCAAGTAAGTTGGGTTATTGCTTATTATAATAGAGTACTAGTTTTGTAGTGCTCGGAGACTTAGGCTTGTATATGCTTGTGATTGTAAGTAGTTTACGCATGTGTTTGATGTATCTGAATTCGTGTTAAAACTTGCATTGTGAGTGATTTGTGACTGATTGAATTTGTATGAAATTGTTTGAACACTCTAAACGGAATTTAATCTTAATCGACCCTAATAACCAAAAATGTCATGCATTGCAACTCGTTAGGAGATCATAGGATTCTCTAACCAAATACCGACCCCTTCGAAAGGGATAGCGTAGGATTACAAAATGGTCCCTTCTTCATCCTCAGTCGAACTAAGTGACAGGAGAGGAGGTCGTGGCGGGAGTGAAGTCAATGGTTCGAAGGTAGTCGCGGGAGGAGCGAGGTCTCCATTGCACAAGCCTGGGTTTGGTTGTGAGCTGCTGCATAACATGGAACTCTTCAACTCGGATTGGAGCGGGTGAAATTTCTTTGATTTCACAACGGACCGGACTACGTTGTGCGATGACACTTGATTGTTGCATTGCATGAAAATAATTGTTTGATAACCTTGTTTGTGCTTGTATGCATTCATGAGTCTCCAATTCAACTTACTGAGTTGTAGTTGCTTATACCCTTATAGATCCTTTTGCAGGTTTTGATTTTTGAACACTTCAAGTACTATGCCGCTCTACAATTACCCAGAGGTTAGTCCTTTTGAAGCCAGGGGTGTGAGGATCAAGTTACTTAGTATAATGTGTAACTAGACCGACCTTGTAGTTAAGAATAAAAGACTGATAGTTATTATGTAATCTAGTAAACTGTGGTGATTATGTAAAACTTCCTAGAAAGCTCTGTGGACTTACTTATAATTATCTATGTTTATTAAAAATTTGTAATATTTATCATAATTGTAGTATAATTGTTAATCAGACTGTTTACTTCAAAGTGAGGAGTCATCGACGCCTTGTGTAGATCATGTCTATGGTAAGCATTGTGAGGCCAGTTACTATTATAGAATGGTTTACACGGCAGGACTGTTGCGACTCTGCGACTTCGGGGCGTAACATATTGCAAGAGATGCTGTACTTACAAGTAATTGAACCTTAAAACTATAAAATATAAGAGAGAGAAATGCGATGGTACACTTAAGGTTAAAATCATAATTGAAAAAGAAAGAGAAAAATAGGAATATTTACTTACTATGCAGACGTTGGAGATGTAGATCCAACTCATGTAGTGCAATTTTGGAAGAAAAAAAGAACGAAAATCCTGTAATGAAGATGAGAGTTTTTTCTTTTTGGTCATACACTGTAATATGTCTAAAGAGAGAAACGTTTCATGGAATAGAGAAAGAAAAGGTTTGTGGGCATCGGGGGGCGGAGGCGTGGGGGGTTGTAGGGGTGGGGGGAGGGTGTATTTTACTCAATTGGGGGGCCATGCACTTTAGTAAATCATAACCCTGAGGTGCGATTTATTTCCTCAAAACATAGAGTTTCAATTTAAAGGTAGGATTTTGTATTTAGTGTAAATCACAAGTAAGGAATGTGATTTACAAATTGCATTAACAATATGTGATTTTGTAATTGCATCCTCTCTATGCGATTTCTTTGCAAATTTTCAATCCTAATAATCGGAAATTTGAAAAAGCAAAAACATATGCTCTAAATGTGATTCTGTAACAGTATTTTTAGAATTACTTTTACCCAAACTAGTTAAGGAATAAGTTTCCCCATAAGGGGAAAATTGAACCTTTTCTCTTCTACTCTATGCTTATCTTTTTGCTAAGTTGCATTGATGATAAAGAAAAAAGAGAATGCAATATAGGATGTGAGCTGGTGATTTCTTTTTGTATACCTATATATTAACGTTATGTTGTAAAGCATAAAGTTGAGATGGAACAATATTATTTATTTAAAGACAAAGATACTTAACAAACCATAGTGATTTCACAGTATGAATTCAAATTATTTGAGCACTCCTATCAATTGCCATATTAAAATATGATTTGTTGCATAATTTATAGCGAACAAACGTCTATGCATTAGGCCAATAAAGTTGCAAACCAATATTGGCTACTTCTAAATATTTTAATCAATCGAAGCAGTAGTTGGATTTATTGGTGCAATTGTAGCAATTATGTATATTTGGGTGACCATCTAAGCATGGACAATAAAAAAAAAAAAGAAAAAGAAAAAAAAGAAAGTTGATCTACGAAGAAAGTATCTCAAGGAAACTGTATTACTGCAACACTTGCCTTATTTACAACGAATCTAAAGCTAATGAGGATTTCACACAAGTTGAAAAGATGTCATGGAGAATGGTGAAAGAAGCTGAATTTATATTTGAAAAGTAAAGAATATACTTTTACAAATATGATTCATATTATTTAAAATGGGAAGATATGTTATAATCTTTAGGCTAAGAGTATGGTTTCATCTTGTTGAGGTGTTTTATTGGAATGAATTTTCTAGTGGATTTTACTTGATTTAAAAAAAAAAGGCAGCACCCTAATTATATGAACACCTTCAAGAACAAAAAGAGCAAGCTTTTCAAAACATGCAACTTAAGAAAATAGTGCCTTAGAAGTCGTATTGGTACTGGTCCTCAACTCTCACCACAAACTTTCAGAAAGATTTGTTTCCAAAATTGAGCTCGTAAAATATTTTATCTGGTTGCAATTTGGATTGCGTAACATTAGTTCAATGCATTCACCAATCATGTATACATGAAGATTCTATGAGAAAAATTCTCTTATATCTAAAGAAAATTAAGGTGATATTGATACATGAAAGTCAGCTCGATGGGATCGTTAATGTGGAGCTAATGCATAAACTCCAACTCAATAAGACAAATATTTTATATGAATAGAATGAAAAGAACAAATAAGCTAGCACGGTTATCAAGGTAGACCTGATGCCTAGGGGGGCAATATAGCTTTGAAAAGCGATGTGCATAATTGAATGGTGTAACGAACTCGCATACTAGGTAAAGGAATAATAATTGCATTGCTAGCACTTAGACTTTTACATTACAAATTGCCAAGAAAACAAACATTCATAGATACATATAGACATGCTAGCAGTGGTGCTATTGTTTCATAGTGTAGGTACGCTAGGTAGCAACTTAGTCTTTTTATAGGCTTATTTGATGCCCAAAACCCTTTAACTCCTTTTGAACGACTTTGGTTAAGGGGCAAAAATGTAGAGGGCTAAATCTGAATTTACGCTTTAAGCCCAAGTAAAAGAAATGAATATTGACTCTTTGAACCAAGGTGATAAGACTCATAGAGTTAAGCCTATAAGAATTTGGGATGATTAAGGGAGATTTGGTATGATAGGCTTAGAGTAGAGCCTGTTGGATCGGTTTGTCTAGTCTGACATTTCTTGATTTGGCTTACATTAATATATAAGGTTTTCATTGGGCCTAAACCTATGAAAAGATTCCACTTTAGATCCATTAATATAGGGCTCCAATCTTGATCATTAATCGCTACTACGATTCGACAAATGAGATCAACAACCATTTCCTATAAATACTCCTTTCCCTTCCCCATTTAGAGGAGAACATTCCCATTAATGTCATTACTCTATCGAAATCCTGCCTAAAAGATCAAACACCTAAACACCTTAAGAATACTACCTTATTCTTTATTGATTATGGAATTTGATGCTATTGTCCTTCTCCACTTGTTATTATATATGTTAGAGTCTTACAGAGATTGCTTACTTCTCTTCTCTATCCTACCTCACTTGATTATCCCATACATCTAATTTTAGTCATTTCCTTAGTTACGTGTAGTGCAATTTAATATGTGACCGCATGTAACCCTCATCATTGAATCCTTACACCTACAAAAGTGATATCGGTCGTATCTTTAAGTCCAATTCCTTTGCTAAATGATATTCATATTTCCTAACAATTTGATCGATCAACCATCTTCTAGGTGTAAGCACATCAAATATTTCAATTCAATTTTGGTATTCCATTACGTACATTCCATTCCCTTCGCTAGAGTCAATGTTGCTTGTAACAAGCCAAAACATAGTTAGATAGCTTGTAGAATGCGAAAATTTTTAATGCCTAATATAGTACACATGGTATGGTAGGTGGTCAATCTTTAGAAAGTCCATTCTTTCATACCTATATATATATTTATATATAAATAAGGATTCTTTTAACATAAACATCAAATCAAATTTAACTTGGTTTTCTTTTAGTAAGTTTTGAATCTTCTTCTCTAGTTTTATTTCTACATATAAGGTGCAAATTGAATGAGAATCAAGCACTTTGTGCTGATTCATGGAGCATGCTTTGAGTCATGCTCAAATCCTTAGGTCATAAAGTTACAACTTTGGACCTTGTAGCAACTGGGGTGCACCCTAAGTAGGTGATGGATACCAACAAGATGTCGGATTATGTGGAGTTGTTGTTTTGGTTTATGGTGGCTTTGCCTTTAGATGAGAAGGTGGTCGTAGTAGGTCATAGCATGGTTGGTGTTGCCATATCAACGATAATGGAAAAATTTCCCAAACCTTAGTGTAGATGCTTTGACCAAAGAGGTACGCTCTTCTCTCTATGAATTATGTATGGAATTGCACTACATAGAAATTATTCATTGCATGTGGCACACCATGTGTTAGTATTTAGTATATAAACACTAATAAAATATCAATATATATTATATATGCAAATTAAGAATGGTAATTATTTTAGAAACTACCAATTTTATATATACAATATTTTATTACTATTGATATATATATATATATATATATATATGTGTGTGTGTGCGCTCGCGCGCGCGCGCATAACGTAATAATATGTGGTGTGTAATATATAACCAATCCTTTTTCTATGTATACAAGAAATAACTGACAAATTTAACTCATAATAAGTCGGTAATGCATATTACCCCCTATTAACTATTGTAACTTTGGGAAGGGGTAAAAAGGAAAAAGAATTACTTCTTAAGTTGTGAATAAATATTATTAAGTTATAATATTTTTGTTGCGATTTGTGAGATGAGTGCACTTTTTTAAAGCTTAGGAACTCGTAATTAAGCTAATAATAGAGTCACATTTAACAAAAGGGAGGAAAAAATATATAAGAGAAAAAAGGTTCGCCTACATGTTGTTCTATTTTGTTGACCACTGTAAAATTGCTTCAATTTTGACTTCATTTTCTAATCACTTTTGAAAAATTCTACCAACCTCTAATGTTTTTTCCTTTGAAATGTCGAACATGCGTATATATCCACACATATCGTACTTGAAGGGACGATATTCCCTCTTTGGTCAGCAAGATGTTGCTTCAATTTATTGACATTTTCTAAAAACCTTTGCTTGTTTTTTTTTTTTTTTTGTTATAAATTTGGTTTTGAATGTTTGGTTGATAATTTATGTGAGTTTGTAACTTTTATTCCTATTTCAGTCGTAATTTCTAGAAAGTATTATATTAGAGTTGTTTTGTTAGTTCATGTTAAAGTTTTATCAAATGTGTCAACTCCTTTATTGGTTCATCATAATTTAATGGTTCATAGTAATTAAATATAAGGGAAATAGCAAATAATCCCATAAACTTAGCGTTGGCATGCGTATACCTCACGAACTTGCAAAGATAATAACTAATCCTCCAAAATTTGACAAATCAATAGTATAAAGTATGTTTCCCTTTTCAATTATAGATCTAGGTGCTTAAGTATAGATTAATAAATTCAAGAAGGTGTTGGAAAAAAAATTTTAAAAAATCGAAAGAATGTTTCCACTCCAATGACAAGTTTAGGTGGATATTTGCAATTTTCTAAAGTTTAGAACATATATTTGTACTGAATTTAAAGATTTTGAGAGTTATTTGTATTTGTATATTTTTTTCTAAAATGTAGTGTTGAATATGTTAAACTAAGTTGAATAAGAACAAATTGAAAATGGTCCTTCACTTGACCGAATAAGAAGTTAAGTTTTTTTTTTTCTTTCTTGTGTGTGTGTGTGTGGAGCTTTTAAGAGTATGTTGGCTATCCCAAGGCCCGGGGGACAATCGACTAACCCTTGGGGAAGGTTTTTTCTTTTACTGATTTTTTATCTTTTAAAAATTTATTAAATAAAATCTATTTGATAGTATATTTAATAACTGTGAGTTAATTAGGAAATAATATGTATAGAATTTTGATAGACTTTTTAACAAAGTTAATCTAAGAACTTAAAATAGAAAAGCTTTTAAAATGTTAATGACCAAAATATAAAATAGAAAAACTTGAAGAACTGAAAAAAATAATCATGAAGAAAATAATCAAGCGTTGAAACTAAATTTATGTTCTTCCTTTGTCCTTAAGACCACATAAGTTTTAAAATTCCATGTGTATTTTCAACTACTTACTTTTAGATTTAAAAAAAAAATGATCAATAATGCATGAAACAAGTCCTTGAAAGAGAACCCCTTCCTTACTTCACTTTCTTTCACAGTAAGTTCTTAGGAAAAGAATTTATGGGATTCTTATTAACGTCCTTGTTAATCAATTTGATGGTGTCTCTAAGATAACAAGCATTTAGCACCTTGCAAACGTTCTAAATGTCTAGTCTCGCACCAATGATATGTGTAGTATTCTAGGAGATTGGATCCTTCTTACAATGAGGATGTGATATATGCCTATGACGACGGCCAGACAACCCTCCAACATCTGTTTTGGTTAGACCCAACTACATGGCAAAAAAGCTATATCAATGTTCCCCTCCCGATGTTAGTATATCTAAGTTTCATTTTCGCCTAGAAGTTTTATGTCATTCATATATTACATATCATTACGATTTAAAAAATCATCCATTTGGGTCACTTTTTCTCTCTCTCTCTCTCTCTCTATATATATATGTGTGAATACATATGTACTTTTCCCATGTGATTCATTTTGTCATATGGGACTTCTTACTCTCATTTTGTTTTTCATTTCCTAACGACTATAAATCCAATGTTTAGATAACATGGATACCAAGAAAATAATATGGGAAATTCACTTAGGTATCTTTTTGCTTTTTCCAACTCAATTACACATATAATTTAAGGAGGAAGTTTCAAACTAATCTATCTCATTTGAAAATCATTTTTCATACTATTTAGTTATAAAGACCCCAACTTATATATCCTAATTGAAAAATATTTTTCGAATTTTAGAAAGATAAAGGGATATTAGATATACTTTTTTAAATGAGAGTTTTTGTGGTTTGTGTACTTAAAACTTTACATTATGGTAATAATATTACCTATAACCTATACACCCATAAAAAAAATTAAAGAAACATGATATTTTTCGGCATGGAAGTATTAAAATTTTTATACCTTTTTCTTCAATAATGCAATTGTTCAAATGATGTAGGATACGAGCTTAGCAACTGTAAATGTATGAGTTCGGTTGGAGTGGTCATGTGTATGCTGCATGAGCAACATGCTATATGTAGCTTCAAAGAAGTGAATTGAGACTGTCACTTGAAAAGATGATTATGTGAGAACAAGGTATGGAGGAGAAATAGGTAATCTCAGTGTCTTAAATATACAAGTGACAAACAAGGCAGCCTTAGGGAGCCTTAGACGTTCAGCTTATAGTTTAAGCAAATGAGATTAATTCTTTGCTTAAATCGCTTGTTTGATCTTAGAGAGTAGATATTTCGCATATTGCTATTATTTCTCTATTCTCTTTCTAAGAGTTTTAAATGAGGAGGAAATGTTGGATATTTATAGGCTCTTGGGCAATATAGCATTCGTTGGATCAACTCGGTGATTAACGGATGAGATAAAGTTTGCTCAATTTATGGTTATCTAGAATGAGTTAACTAATGTGCCCAACTAGCTAATGAGCCTAAGGCCAATAGCATTCCTTAGTGCATGAGCCTACTTGAGAAAGATTAGAGGTGGATGGACTAATCAAATGATCCCTATTCTAAGCCCACTAAGCCAAAGCTCCCTAAACCATCCTAAATATGGACTAGACTCCTTAAATCCTATCACTTGGCTCAAGGAGTCAAGCTTAAATAAATAATGGGCTTAACTTAATAACTAATATAATAATTTTCAACCCTCCACATTTTGCCCCCTGACTAAAAATCCCTTCCAGACATTCAAGAGGGTTTTAGGCATTTTTAGAAATTGTTTCTTCAAATTGTTTCTTCAACTGTTATGTAGATGTATTGAACGTTGACTTTCCTTACTTGATTACTTTCAATATCTATGGAATTGGCACTTCTTTTGAATCACTGATGAGCTGAACATGATATGCTAGTATTCATTTTATTGTCATGGAACACATATTTCGATATGCTTTTGTATCGCATTATTGACTTATTGCTCCCATGACATTGATTCTCTAAATAATGTGTATGGTGGCTCTTTTCGATATTTCTTCCTCATTTTGCAATCATTGGCAGAAAAATAAAACCATTGGAGTATTCACAAGAATCTAGAGCTTTCATAACATCCTATTCGACCATGTTATATGCATATATATATGTGTGTGTGTGTATCTCATTCATACCAGTAAACTGGACAGTGTTGTCATGAAATGGAGTGAAGCTCTAGAGTGTTGCGAAACGAAATGATAGCATCTGCCCCTTTTGCAAAGATTACAAGAGTTACGTCGTGTTACGTGGAGATAGCATGGGGGTACAAGGGCAACGCCTTTACATTACAGTATAGTATTTTATTTATTTATTTTATATTTATTTTATTTTTGTTTTTATTTACATGACCGCATAATAAAATAAATCTTCTCCTTAGTAATGGGTAATATTTTATAATATCTTATCTCTAATAGATTAAATCTTCAATATTTTTGTCAAATCTTCTTCCACAACTGAATATCACTAGCAATATCTCATTATTTCCCTTCACCAAATAATTAACAACAATATCCAACATAATTAGATCTCCACCTCAAATTGCAACACTTATCTTCTTAACTCATACCAAAAATTTAATCTAGCAGCCATCATTCCAATCCATAAAGAATATTAGGTTCAAATATGTAAAATCTATCTTGATGTCTCTTAATATGAGCTATATATATATATATATATATATATATATATATGTTGAGCTTTGTCAACACTTATACCAACATTAAACTTCAGGTGAGTTGTGCCCTTTTCCTCTCCTTTTTTTTTTTTTTTGTTGTTTAATTTCTATCAGCCTTGATGCTTTCTTTCTCTAGTTTTTTTTTTTCATTATTTATTTCTTTGTGGTTTCATGAAACCATCCTCCTTATTTACTCAAATTTTTTTTTTGTTTCATCTTAATAGTTAGCCTTCGTTGGTGGTAGAAGATCTTAGGTCCAAAGATGAACATTAGACACAGATATATGTACGTCTCCAATCACCCCATCTTCATCATCATTGCTTGTAACAATACAGGACACTTATTTACATTTCTTTAAATAGTCGTTCTTACTATGGTTGAAAGTCACCAATAATTGCCTTCACTTTACATGTATAATCAATGGAACAATAAGAAGACTAGACATTGGTCATGAGAGCATCTTCATACATAAGTCTTGAATTGGAAGATCTTTGCAGCTATTGGATGTTTTCATGCCCTCATAAATACCTTTGGTGGTTTATTGTATATAATCTTCCTCTTAATTGAGAATTGAGAATTGAGATATCTTTTTCCCATATTCAGAATAAAGCTTCATGTTTCCTTTAAGGCTCATATTATCAAATTGACAACTCATCTCATAAGTGAGGTCTCTTCTCTTAAGCAATCCAACATCATATCCTTAGCATGAACTTAGGCTTTGACACAACATTGCTTCTTTTTTCTTTTCTTAGCTTTTCGTACATAATGAATTCAAATTTGGAAACCATCAAGGTTACATCTATTCAAATGAAAACCATTCCTTTTGAATTTGAATGACACTAATAAGAATACAATATATTGATTCTTCTACTAATATTTAATACTATATATATTATCCTTCACATGTCATACTTTAGAATCTTCATTAGTTAAAGAAATATTTGTCCTACTCAAGAACTAACTTTGATACTCTTAGCTCAGGATTGCATTCCACTTTTACTTTTCTTTATCCCCAAATCATCACATAGAACTGGATGTCGTTTACCCTTACTTGTACTTTCAAATCTTGTCCAAAGGAAAACTTCAATCTTCCGTCATAAGAAGTTCAAAGAATTGATATGTTAAGCAAATCAAGCCTCAAGTTTTTCAAGAATCTTGGTTGAATAAATATCCAATACTTATTTTATATATGTTGTAGATACTTGGAGATAAAAACAATTCCTTCATTCTTCAAGATTAATGGACATGTGTTTGATGTAATACTTCCTAATATTGAAAAGAAACAGTGGACGTCAATGGATATTAGCAAGCTGGATAATAATAACTTCCAATAGTGTGGAAACTTTATGCATGATAGGCTAACCTTGCTTCGCACGGTTTTGAACATGAATCTCTTTTATATAATCTTTTCTTCATAAATACTGGCATGAAGCACATGAACAAAGGCATGGATACCTAGGACTCATGAATTTAAGATTATCTCCATAGTATCATCCTTGTTACTCCTTGTCTCTTTCTTGTCATTGTGAAGAATCCATAATTTGCAATCGACAAAGGAGACTATATACTCACAATGTCTTGAGTTCCCTTCACTTCTCTCTTTCTTTTTCACATTCGCCATTAGCATGGCTTATTTATTTATTTATTTTTCCATTGTGAAGAATCCATAATTTGAGTAGCTTGTGGGGTATTTTACATGGCCTCAACAAGTGGGTAGACCATCGCATGAACAACTCTTGTTAAATCAACTAGGAGGTTGGCCACTTTACCTAATCTCTCGTCTTACTTTTAGGGATGCCTTAGCATTGTTGGCTATAGTGGACAACACCATTATTGTCATCTTTAATATCGATATTAACACTTAAGTTTATCATTTCTTTGACAAATTTGGTTTCAAACTTCAAATCTGAGGTAAAACTGATACTATCCCTTCAAACTAAATAATACGCATACTCTCCACATAGATGTCCAGTCAACTCGTAAACACAACAACTACATTGATGAACAAACTACTATACTAAAACTTGCTCTATTTTTGGATGTTTGAAACATGGAAAAATAGAGTATACTTGAGAATAACTACCACACTCTATTACTTACTCAAATACTTCAGTGATTTCTCTTTATAGCTTTGATATACTGCTATAATAAGCGCTACTTCACACAAAACATAAACACAACTTACTCAAACTAAACCTTCACTTTGATACCAAGATGATGCGGTCCAAGGCTAACGGCAGACAAGGTCAGTCGCTGGAATGGGTTTAAGCTTGCTAAAAGCTTGGGGAAGGCGATGGAAGTTGTACGAAAGAATAGAAAAAGTAAGATGAGCAAACCTGTGAATAGCTCCAAAGGATGTGATGCATAAGTAAAACTTTCGAAAACTCACGGCACAACTCGATATCATGCATGAGAGGATCCAGTGAGATTATTTGCTACCTAGCCTTGCTTAAGAGTCAAGATAAGAGTGAAAAGAGTAAATAAGCTTAACAAGAGCAATGTTCACAAAGGGAGAATATTTAGTATATTGATGTTGATGAGATCTTATGTGGCTACATGTACAAAGGGTATTTATATACGTAAAACTAGGGTAACCTACCTAAAACGGAAAGACCAAAAAAGGTAGTGTCTAAAAGGAGCAATATATAAGAAATGATGAAGGGTATATTGGAAAATATAACAAAAGTAAATATTCTGTAAGGGGGATTCTATCATATGGTTGCTTGGACATGTAGGTCATCGGGGCGGACAACTTTCTAATAGAAAAGACAATTTTGGATGATCTACTTGATTTTTACCAAGTTAAGTAGATAATTCTTTTAAGGTGAATTCACCTTAGATAGTTTTAGCATGTCTCAGATTTAGGTTGGCTGAGTTGATGGTCAGATGGGCAGAGCTGAGGGTCGGATGAGCTAAGTTGATGTTTAAGTGCAGTTCAAGTTGGTAGTTCGAGATGAATGATAAGCATGAGAAGGTTTGGCTTGGCTAGGTCAACAGAGCAGTATGTTAGATTCCTTGGTGTTGGGTCTTAAGGAAAGAATTCTCTTAGCCATGCTTTCCAACCTTTAGGCTTAGGTGTTGGTTAAGGATACAATGGTTTGATTCCTATTAGTGAAGTCCCCTTACTTAGGGACCTCATTGCTTATTCATAAGGGATGAGATCAAACTACCTTTGGACTAGGTTATTGAAGCTTAGCTTACATGTTGGGGAGGTTGATTTAGGTTAAGGGACCTAGATCCTTAAAAGCCTATCAACACTTGCTCCCCCTTCACGTAAAAAATAAAAAAAATAAAAAATAAAATAAAAAAACTCGTTAGAGACAGGTTTGATAAGGAGAGTGAACACATAGAAGGGCTTTTAAGGCTTTAAGTCGAGCTATTACATTGTAGAGGGAGCTTCTTGTCTGCATTTTTTACTTTATCTGTGATCTGGTAAGCTAGAGCCTTGACTTTAACAATACAGTAGGTTAGTTGGATGTCTAAGTTAGACATAACTCTTATTGAGTGGAGTAGTGGAGCATTGTGCTGAATGGGATTTCCTCAAGCTAGTATGCCTTTAAGGTTTCCCCAATGGGATTTTTTTGGGCTTTTGTGCCTTTAAGGTTTCCCAATTAGCTTGAAAACATAGGTCGGCAATCCTCGACCTTTCATGCCTACAAGGATATCTTGAATAGGTTGAATCCCTATTGAGGCTTGAAGAAGCCAAAGGACATTGTCACTTAAAGAGGTAGGGCATCCATTATGAGAGCCTAAAGAGGTTTGGTGAGGTTATCCTCAGGCTTTTATGCTAGCGAAGATAAGATGGATGATGAGAAATATTTTAAGGTAAATGAATTGTTGAACCAAAGGTTCATTAGTTGATTTTGATGAGAATAAAACGAAAGTAGTTGATTAAATTAAGTATTATTTGTTTATATTGAGTTAATTGAATGAGATCAATTAATTCACTTAATGAATAAATATATTAATTAACTTTACAAAATATTTAATTTTTGAGTAGTGACCAAATGATCTTGAAATTGGATTTCAAAGTGTATTTGTTTGTTGTGTGTTAAAGTTGATTTTAGGTGATATTTGGTCTAGTGGCATGACGGCATAAGGAAGAACTAAGTTGATGGTGTAAAGCCCTGGATTGCGAGAAGAAAAGCTTTCTGATCCTTAAGAGCTGGCATGTCGGTATACTTGCCAGTGTTCATGCCAATAGTAGTATTGCTTATTGTTGTGATGATAAGAGGACACTACCATAATGTTGGTAAGCCTGTTTTAAGTAGCTGTTGGAGCATTTAATGCGCGATAATGGGAAGAATTTAATGAGTTAGTATAAATACTCAATAACCTGACCAAAGAGTATTAAGAATTGATATTCCGCTACAATTAAAAGACATTCTCTTATATTTTTTAGCCTTATTACTTACTACTTGTCTCTTGTACTCTTTACTTGCAATTAACCAAAAGAGACTTAGTGTATAGTGCTTGTAAGTTCTTATATTTGCAATCTTGAGAGAGAGAAAAGCACTACACTTGAGATTATTGTATGTGATAATGATTATGTAAGCTTATGTAGCTCTTTGAGCATTGTGTTGAGAAATTGATAAAGTGGTGTGAAGTCCTCGATTGAAGGTATTGTGAGTTTGTGGAGATTAAGGGGTGGTCTGAACTCTATGTTATATTCAGGCTTGAATTTCTCTATCCCTATATCTTTTAATTTCTACACTTATTATTATTTTATCATTATCTTAATCATTCTTGTTATTGTATTTAATCGATAATTTTGAAAAGAATTGCAATTTGTCTTATAAACTCAATTCATCCCCCTACACTGTTGAGGTCTCAACAGTGTGAAAACCCACATCCTAACCTTCTCTGGAAGTTTGATATAGACGAATAATTAGAATAGGAGGAGAAGGTAGAAAAAGCACTTGATTGCCTATATGTTGAAGATGTCAAGGTCCATCTTGCCATATTGAAATTCTCTTAGTACACAATAATGGGTGGAAGCACTTGGTGGGGATAAGGAGAAGGAATGGTCTACTAGTGTAAGGAACTAAATTTGAAGTTTTCGCTTGAAAAGTACGAACATGGCCACACTCCATGGTGATGTGCCTAAGGCATAGACATCCTACGATGAGCAAATCTTCTATTTTTGTAGTGAATTTTTTATTTTTGTCAAGCTCTTTTTATCAAACCTAACTCTAATCCCTATATATAGACTCTTATCCTTAGGTCTTGAGAGAGAGCCTCCTTTGGTAAAATTATGGGATAAAATATTATTGGGGGTTTCTCAATTACTTCTTCTTTTTACTATGTTGTTTCTTTGAATTATTCTTAGTAAATTATTATTGAAATCTAGTTCTTCTTGTAACAACTTTTCTTTATATCTATGATATTTTTCTTTAATGATCTAATTATGTATAATATATTGTCTTCAATTAGTACTTTCCCGGGATGCTATATTGATGTATGAGTTTACTGTAGAGATACGAGTCCTACAGTTAAACAGACAAGTGTAATTAGAAGGAATTGAGTATGTCAAGAAATTAGGTACTGAATTACGACATCCTAATAGCAAGATCTATGTTTTTAATGCGATCTTGCAACGCCTTATTCAAAAAGCTATTCAAATAGAGAGGGTCTCAGGATTAGGAAGAGATTAAGGACACGAGTTCGGTCGATTCAGAATCTAATTTCCAATGGAATAGGATTAGGAATCTTCATGGTCGAAAGAACAATTGAGTTTAAAAGGTTGTAAGGAACTAGAGAATAAATAATAAGAATTTACAAAGGATCATGTGCTCTTCATTTTAACTAAATCATGGTTATTTATGTTAATTAGATTTGTTATTTTACTTGTTCTTATTTTATCAACCCTTATTCATCTTTTCTATTTAATCACAATCATCCCCATATTTATAAGTTAGATAATTGGAAGCTTTAGGTAAATCATTAGTAATTAAGTTCTCATACACATGGTTCCCTACGGGATTAACATTTGGACTCACAATCCGTTTTTATAACTTAACTAAGTATACTTGCCTGACACTGATCGGCATGTTATTTAAATTAAACAAGGAGAACATACGTGCAAAATAGGAAATGGACAATTAATTATTGTAGGTAACAAAATAATAATAAAAGAATGTGGGTTATAAGTATATGACCAATATAATAGGTATGGGCATGTTAAATTAACTATTAAGCAAAATGTGTAATTATACCCTTTTACTCATAAACTATAATTACACCTAAAAAGATAGTAACAATAGAACAACATAAGGTATAAGAGTATCCCAAGTACCTAGTCCTAAGTGGACAGCTCTAAGAATTCTATTACATTAATTACTGCATGGAAAACTAAGTGGGAGGAGAGAGGAAACAAAAAATAAAACTTGATAAGCTCATCAACCCTCAAAACTTTGAATTTATCTAGAAATTTTCCCACATGCAAGTTTGGATTCTTCATCAACAACACTAACAAAGGTTACATGTGATTTGACAATGAGCGAGTTTAGCACCTAAGAACTAGGGTAGTGCTTAGGAGATCTGATGAAGCGGAGGCGGTGGGGGGATGGCGTAGGGTATTCAGTGGTAGCCGAAGCTCCAATTTCTAGTGAGATGCGTTTTTTTTTTTTTTTTTGCCTAATTTTGGAAATTTTGTTAAAAATAGCAAACGTTGTTTAAAAATTTTGAAAAATTGTATTCTAAGATAATTTTGAGTATTGATTCATGTGGTAAAATTACATGCAAGAAATTTGAAGTGGGTATATAGGTTCTTAAGAAATGAGATTATTTGGAGCTTAATTCAAATTATAATTCATAAACCTTAATGACATAGTTTTGACCTAAATTTTTGTATGTAGATTCTAGTTATATTATATTAAATCTAGATGATAAGGACTTCAACTTTTGGAACACAAAATATTTATTTTGAATTTTTCTTTAAATTTGCCTCATTTTTTAAAGTAGAGGATTTAATGGGTTTTTCAAATGAATTATTTATAAATATGAGATAAAATGATTCTTAAGACTTATCTGTGATGTAGGGATTGGTTTAGATAAATGTGATATGTAATCTTGGTTTATTATGCAATCTTAATAGCAATTTGGTTAGCATTCGACATTTACATGAATACAAATTGCCAAAAGATAAGTTAATGAGCAAGGTTGATATTTGCAAGGGGTGTAATGTGCCAAATAATAATGAGCTCTTTTCAAGGTTACCTTATGATTTAATGATAAAGTATAGGTAGGAGCTTGAGAACTCAGAGTTTTGGTAAAAATGATGAGGTAACAATGGTATCGACATACCTCATGCATAGTATTCTATGTTTTTGGATAAATGTAAAGAAATTGCCTCCTGTTAGTATACTTTCCTTTTTATTTTGCTTTTATATACTCACTTACCTCAATAAGGAGGTGAGGAGTTAGTTTTTTTTTTTTTTTTTTAACTAACCCCAAGTATGGGTGAAGATTTGCGTAGTTGTTGGCTTAGGATTTTGGGAATGGGAGCAGTAGAGTCATATTTTGAAGTTAAAGTTCGTCATGGGTAGTAAACATATATAATCATGTGTGCGTCATTTGTGGCCTATAGGAGAAATCATGTATGACATTTGTATTTAAAGTGTTATGTAGGTTCCTTAAACATATGATAAGGATCCTTCAAGTTGACTAAGTATGTTCAGCATAGTGAAAATTAGACTAAATGAAGTAAAGTTGTTAAGGGATGTCTACCACATATTATGCATTTGATGAGTTTTCTAGCAAGGATATGGGTAAAGAAGGTGTTAATAGCTCTTAAGACATGTTTTAATGTCCTAAAACTCTTTAAAAAAAAAAAGTTTGTTGTAATTGAACCTAAGTATCATAGATGTACATTGGTATAGTTCAATCTTCTTATAAAGTTAGAAGTAAAGTTAGAAGGTCTATTTAGAGGGATAGAATGTTAAATCCAACATAAGAGGTAAGTTATAAGCAAAATTGGAAGGTTTGGAAAAAAGGGTAGAGAGTTCATCTTTGTGTTCTTAGTGACTTAGAAACAAAGTTAAAAGGTTATTAAAATATGGTAGAATGTTAAACTTATTGTCCAAAGAAAGTTAGAAGTTGACTTACAAGTTATTATTTGAGGGGTGGTAAGGTTGAAACCTATATTTAAGAAATTAGAAGCCAAACTTATGGCCTGTTTGGATTGTCTCTTTTTCATTTATACATAATCTGTATCTGTTTGGAATTTAGTATTTGAAAAATTATCTTATTTATTTCTATTTTATAATTACGATGAAAACGGTGATTAGAGTGTTAAAATTGAGAAATGAAAATTTATATACTTTCAAGAGAAACATTTTGAAAAAAGATATTTTATGCATTGGGAATAATTATTTTAATTGATATTTTTAAAAAAATATATTTCCTTTTTTTTTTTTATGTCCTATGTTACCAAACACAATGATTTAAATATACAATAATAAAATGCTAATAAGATGGAAAACAAATGAACCAAACAGAGCTTTAGAAGGTACAATTAAACATGTGGAAGGTTGTAATTCAAAGTAATATGATTCCATCAATGGTATTAAGTGTAAAATACTTAGAGAGTACATGAATTATGAGTTGAATCAAGAGTTTTAAGTTAATTGAAGCCTTAAGACATAAACTTAGAAGGTAAAATTGTATATATGAAAATTATGGTTTAAAGTAAGAGGTTGAAATGGTTTGAAAATACTTGAACTTATGTTTGAATGACTAGTTTAAGCTTGCAATTAGCCTTGTATTTACTTCAAAAACAACATAACGATCTTCCTTTAGGTATCAAGTTTCAAAAGTGTATAAGGTATTTGGATACCTAGAAGATGGGACATTACAAGAATGTTCAAAATATTAAGGTGAATCAAATCTAGTGACTAAACTAGATCATTTCGACCGTTGACTTGATTGAAGCTTGATTAGATTTATGCTTGGAATCATTTTTTTTTTTCCTAAGTTATAGTGGTTTTCCACCATTCGAGGGAGGCCATGTGATCCCTTTACGGAGGTGTGATTTTCTTTTAATTTATAGATCTTTTGTTTTTTCTTTTATTATTTTAAAACCCTTTTATTAATGTGATCTAATAATATATATTATACATCTACACATATTTATCATTGTAATTCTTTTCATTTTACAAATTTTCTTAAATTTTCACTATTTCGAATTCTTATATATATTTTCAAATTTTTATTTTTTAATTACTTTAATATTTTAAATATATTATTATATCATTTATTTAATAAAAACACGTGGACTAGTAAGATGGTGCCACATGTCATTCCTAACAACAAAACTAATGGTAAACTAATTGAGGACTTGTTTTCAAGCATTTGCAAATGTTGAGGACTAAAAGTAAGGAAAAAAAATAAATAAATAAAGGTTGAGGACTTAATTAAAAAAAGTACTAAAGATTGAGTACTAAAAATGCATTTTCCCTAAATAATTCAATTACTTAGATTTGACTACTTACAAATTGTTTGATAACTCATAAAAAGAATAGAAAGAGAATGAGTATTTTATATGCTTATTTTAAAGTGGATATTGGAATTAAATGTAAGAGAATATTTAATAGATGGACATGTACGGTAATGTACGTGCTCATTTCAAAAATAGAAATGTGTATGAGAGTTAGAAAACTAATCTCCTATTTCCACATCTTGATTCACGGGTATTTAGTCTCCTTATATGAAGTAGATAACAAAACATATGAGAAAGTAGAAAACCCCAATTGAAAAAATTACTTATTTACTAGAATTAACCGTCAACTGTTTTTGAAATGAGATGCAAATTTCAATTTTAAGGGCAATTAAAGGAATTTATTAGTAAATAGTTAATTTTTGAGAGTTGGTGACATAAAGACTACTCTACTTGCATTTTATTATTATGGTTACATAGAAGAAAAGAGAGAGAAATGGAGTAATAATTTTAATAGAAGAGTTACTACATGTTTTAGGAATTGACATCCAAATAATAGGAACAAAAAGTATAAGGTTTCATAGATTTAGAAAAATATATAATTTCTTGTAAAAGCGGTATAACGGAATTCTTATGATTCTATTATGAGTAAAGCACATAAAGCTAAAATCAACTTTGTTAGTAGAAATGCAAGTCCAGTTATAAATTGGGTAGCTTGATGACATTTGGATTGGTAATTAACCTCTCCATTCTCTCCTCAAAAGTTTGCTTCTAATTGATATTGCTTATTGCTAGTCTACTTTAATTGAAAGACAGTCCTTGTATCCATCTTGATAAAATGTGAGTTATAAATAGACTTAGGATATTTGAGGGAAAAGAAAAAATGTTTAGTCTCTTCAGTGATTTTGATTATAACAAATCACCTTATATATTTCTAATCAATAGATTAGGTGCATAGTTTTTATGTGGAAAGTGGATGAATAATATAGCGGTCCTGATGGTCTATACAATGTAAAGATGGTTATCTAAAAGTAAAAGTTAATAATCTAAGAACAAGGCCATCTAAAATACAACTGGGACATGCATCAGAAATTTGCTCGACTGCAGGTTGATTAAATTTTTCAAGATCTAACTTAGTCAAATTAGATTCATTTGGTAATGTGTTAAACTGATTTCTACAACATCTTAACATCGAAATACATGGAATAAGTTTCAGACTTTTAAGACCAAGCATTTAAATTTTGAATTATTATTAGTTCAGACGAAAGCTTCGAATTTCCAGATTTTGAAGATCAAGCATCCAAATTTTGTGGAAGAAATTTTGAAGTTTTCATCTGAACGAATAATTTAAAATCAAGTTTAATTAGAAAATGTTATGAAAAAGATCACAAGATTTTTCCTTTGTATTAAGGTTGCAAATTCATATCAATGTTGGATAAGAATAGTTAGAGGTTTAGCGAACCATATTTTGCTAAATGTATGTAGATACGAGGTTAGGTTTAAACCAACTTAAAACCATTATCACGGTTCAACTAACTTTATGTTGAACTATGATTGGATGTTGAACCGCAATCGGACCACCTAAGACTGGTTTTGGGCTAATTCATAAGACTATGAATCGGAATATATATATGTGTGTGTGTGTGAAATATGTACATTATGCTAATATGTTGATGGTACAATATATTATATATGTTAATATATTACATATGGAATATGATATAAATATAAATCGAAAAAAATCTGGTTCAAGATTGTTGGCTCAAACAAGTTAAGGAGCTTAAACTATTTAGACCCCCATGGACTAACCAATTCTAGCTCCTCATCATGTTTCGAAACCGATACTTTTCTAAATATAAATGTATGTATTGAGCCATCATCAATTTGTCATGTGCAATAGTTTAAGAACTTATGAGTTTTTCATATCTAACAAATTGGAATTTCATTTATTCGACATCAAATAAGGTTGGAAAACGGATTCTATTGAGAAAATCTAGAATAGATCAAGCAACATTAGATTCAAATCAAAGCCATATCAGCTGAGGATATTCCAGCGGCACTATCCATCGAAATTCAAGCATTTTTTAATTTCTTCAGCTAAATCAACATATTATGTTGAGTAGTGTCCAGATTATTTTTAGCTTCCAAGAATTCAAAATTGAAAATTTCTTTAACCATGTTTTTCTAACAAATCAGTATTGGTTGATGAAACAAATGTCACAATAGTTAAAAGAAGGCTCAAACTTTTCCAGTTTTGCTTATTTTCATGGATTTTGAAGTTGGAGGCTTATAGGTTGATTTCAAGCAATCTAAAGCAAGTGAAGCATTACAAGGCTGTTTTTTTTTTTTTTTTTTTACCATTAACATTATTCTCCTTGTCAAAAAAAAAAAAAAAAATGAAGCCTGGATTAACAAAAGTAGAAGGTCGTTTTCACTCGAGCAAATGTTTGGAGAAACATTCCATGTCTTTCCTCACTTCTAATTCTTATATACCTAGTTGTATGATTGTGAGAGAGCGCTTGGGTTATTGTAATCTCACTTGGAAGGTTAGAGCAGTATATTCACAAGCTTGCAGTTGTACGATTATACTAACTTCGGCAACCTATATCTTTGAGGTAAAGAGTTAGAAGAGTGAACTGATATACAAAATGAAACACTACAAACTTCTTGCCTAATTCTCTCTTCCTTTATCTCTTTTCGTTTATCTGGATTTATGTTAATTTGTCTATCGAGTTAGTATCTTATTTTGTTGATTGAATAGAAAATAAAGAACTTTTGAAAGACTTAAAATTTTCAAGCAATCAATTTAACCCCTTCTAACTAGCCTCATCAAGATTTACAAAAATAATCTAAGATTAACATGCTCCTGACGGTTTATCTATATCTATAATATTAAAAACAACGCAAGCTCATTTTGATGTTCCGTGTGACTTATAGAACACATTACTCAAATAAATAAAAAATAAAAAATAAAAAAAAATAACTGAAACAAAAGGGATGATAACTTCTTTGCATGAAAATGTGATGGTGTCCATTATTTCATAGCTGCTTTATACATAAATACATATACACATATATATATATAGTCTCTTTTTCATGAACAATCCCATATATTATTAATATAATTCGCTAGGACTTTTTCTACGCACCTGTTATGCACACGCAGATAAAATTGTATCATCATTCGTAGCCTTCCAATAAGCAAACAAATCATCTCTATTTTCTATAATTTTCCCTATTTTGAAGGAGAAAATAAGTACTTCATTAAGAACCGAGGTGATTCCACATCATCGTAGCATATTAGTCGTGGAGGCCAGAAGGCCAGAAATAGACACATTACACATTGTGAAGATGCGCTTGTGCCGGTAGAAAAAGAACCGCCCGTACAAGGACAGCGAAGGAGAATATACCATACACAGCATTGAGATATCAATATTTACACGAGTAGAGTGAGTAAAATTCCCAGCAGAAATAATAAGTGCATATCTGAAGCCAGATTTCTTCCATTAAGATAATATTCACATGGTTCCATGTAAGGGGGAAATGGACCAGCCTCCAATAGAAGGTTGGTAAAAGGATAGTGGCAAACCGCAATTAATCAGCTGAGCATTGTTGGATGTCCAGTCTGAAGCATCCTCTTGAGCATGTCCATTCCAAAAGCAGAATCAGACTGGCTGTGGAATTACACTACAATGTCAATTTACACAAATGATAAAACGAAAGAGAAGCATGTAAACCAACCAGACACCAAAATCGAGTTTCTGGTATGTAGATAATCATACTGAAACTTGTAACAAGCTGTTGTGAAAATCAGCATCCTCATACAAGTGCATAAAACAGAAGTAATCAAACATCCAGCAAACCTCTCTTGTAGTACCTCATTGTTATAGCAGAGTAGAATGATATGTAACTTGTGCAGCACATATTACTGATTAGGAACATGAATGAGCACATGCTTTTTCCTCAAATCATTGGCAGGAAAGCAGATATATGAAAATCCATCATGAATATTAGAAGCTGCCTAGAAAAGGAAATTGCTATCATCAAACAAAGAGCAAGTAACCAGCTATTCCTAGTAAAGTTGCTCACAAATTTGTGTAGGGGAAATGTTCTATAGAAATCTGGAGTCTAAAACTCAACATTAAAAATTCAAAACATATTCTCCATTTCTTAATTTCAATCTTGTTTTCCGCATGGTAAGGATGACCAAAACTATGGATTGTAGGTATAAAGGGCCAAATTATCATACTAAAAATGGACTTTTTTTCTTTTCTTTAATACCAAAAATAGCAGATACAAGGGGCCAAAAATTGGGATACAATGCCATATTCTATCAATGCTTTAAAATATCTATTCACAATTAGCCAACAGACCAGATGTGGGGCCTTTTTGGAAATATTTTGAGGTATGCAGATGTAATTGCATTATTCTAGAAATAATTGCTTGGTTGCAAGCAACAGTTTGACAATGGCAATATCTATAATTCACAGAAGCAATGATATCACAAATGAAACAACCACTACACATGACAAACAAAAACCCAAAACTACAGCATCTTCTAGAAGCCCAATCCATAAGATTCCATCCATGCAGATTACTATCATTTCCTGCTATTATATTTCTAAAATCCCATTATCAAGATGAAGTCCTAATGTAAACAACTTATGAGGAAAGGAAGAAGAAGGAACACATATTAACTGTTAAAAGATTAAACAAATAAGCAAATATGAAGTGATAATGGAATAGTTCCTGAACAGTAAGAACAGCTGACCTTGTTATAGTGATTTCATAGGGGAATGAAATAACTCCTTCACGATTTGGTATAGGCGGAACATGTTCCCTTTTATCATTCACAAATCTTATTATTTGGAATAAAACATCACGTAAAGATGTTTCTAGTGCTGCTCGATGAGCGCTTCTTTCCTCCAAGGCACTTTCTGGATTATTACCAAGAATGACACTAAGATGATGATGATGAAAAATGATAATTGAAACACACACACAGAGATTCTGCAAAAACGTTGTGCAGATCACAGAGCTATACCACCTGGATTGACTAAAACTTTGGAACTATGAGACTTGGTAAACTGTGGCTTCGGCTGCTGGACCACATTCAAATTGATGTGCCACTGTTCCCAATATAAGCGTTCAACCTTGTTGGTGATAAACCATGATGGCTGCTTATTTTTAACTTCAAAGAAAGCTAAGCCCATCTGCATACATAAGGGCAAGATAATCTGTGACAAGAGCCTAACACACTCAATGATCCAAGACTAATCATCTCAGAGCATAGTCTTATGTTGCCCCACATGTGATACATACATTTGACAAAAGAAAACAAACAATAGAAAAGGCTGATCATCTATTGGATGTTATTTATCTGGGATTTCTATGCATCAAAAGGTATACCAAGTAGAGATCGTTGAGTTTGGTATAAAAAGAATGAAATATATCCAAAAAATGACAGTAGTGATTAACAAATAGTCCTTGACAGAGTTTTCATTGTGATTTATGTTCAAAAAGAAGATACAAGAGTACAAGTATTGATTAACAGCATACTTATTAGGTTTGATGAATGGGATGCCTTGGTCATGTTTATGTCATGTGTCAAACACAAGCAACAAAAGAAAACAAGAACCATTCCTCTTGAGAAAGTTTACTCACGCAAGAAAAATAGAAGAGCTAGACCAAGTAGAGATCGTTGAGTTTGGAACAAAAAGAATGAAGCATGTCTAGAAAATGACAGTAGTGATTAACAAATAGGCCTTGACAAAGTTTTCATTGCAATTTATATTCAAAAAGAAGATACAAGAGTACAAGTATTGATTAACAGCATGCTTACTCGGTTCGATGAATGGGATGCCTTGGTCATGTTTATGCCAATCGTCAAACACGAGCAACAAAAGAATACAAAAATCATTCCTCTTGAGAAAGTTTATTCACGCAAGAAAAATAGAAGAGCTAGGAATGTGTAATGTGGTGAATCGTGTTCATGATTATAAGTGCTGTATGTTTTTAATAGTTGCAGTTGTGAGCATTGTGGCTTCATTGTTGTCGTCGCTTGAAGATATATTGGTCAGTGCTCTTGTGTTTATGTGTGTTGGTAAGGGTCGTGTCCAGAGTAGGGTAAAAGTTACTTTATTTTAAATAGGTTATATTGCAGTTATGCTAAGTGTCAGAAAAGAAGTAGAACTAGGACTGGCAATATTTTTAGGGAGTTGCAGTTAGTCTAACTGCTAGGGCCAGAGAAGCCCTATCTATGTATGAGAACAAGAAGAAAATGGAATTTAAGTCCTATCAACTTTTTTATTTATTTTTTTTGAAATAAAGAAATTTACAACTGTCAAATTCTAAAAGATATTGTAGAGTTCTCTCTATACCAAGCCCTAAGATGAGATTATCGGGTTCTCTCTACTACAAGCCTGAAAAAGACCAATTTTGTAACAAAATTTGGTACCAGAGCCAGGTTTGATGGAAGAAATTAGGAAGTTACAACAAAAATTTGAAGCATTTATGGCCATGTATAAGAGAGAGAGCAAGTGAAGGCAAGACAACAATACATGGCAATACAACTTGCTAATTTGACCTGTTGTACTGCTGGCCAGCGAACAGAGAAGGAACAAGGTGAAGCCAGCAACAATAGAGAGGCAGAGCAGATCCCAGATATCTTGAATGAAGACTCAATGCTGGAGTCACTATCTTCCTCCAAAGAAAATGTGCAAGTTATGGGCACTATACTTCCAGATCCAAGAATTTCTCTTCTGCAGGTAGTGGGAATCCTCAAACGAGGAAATTACAAAATCCTGCAAGTAGATTAACACCACCTGATGTTTCATCTGCAACTAAAGCTAGGAAGAAAAGTCCACTGATGAGCAGCAATGAAAATGTCAACTGTTCGATTCTCTCAAATGTAGGTTGAGAGCATCTTCAATCTGGAAAATCAAAATGGCATCAACTGTTTCTCCATCATTTGGTCGGTGAAAATGACCTTAAGGAGAGAGATGAAAACATTCCAGAATCTAGGAATCGGGAGGAAAATGGGCTATTAAGGTCTGATGCAGAAAAAAAGATTTTGTTTAAATTTGGATCTCGTGTTGCTCCTTACAAGAAGGGCTACCCAACTATGACGTGAGATCACGCGTCTTAAGGGAGGTTGTAATGTTGTGCATCAAACACGAGCAACAAAAGACAATGGAATCATTCCTCTTGAGAAATTTTATTCGCACAAGAATTATAGAAATGCTACCAACGTGCAATGTCAAGAATTGTGTTTGTGATTATTACTGCTGTATTTTTTAATAGTTGCAGGTGTGAGTTTTGTGGGTTCATTGTTGTGGTCACTTGAAGTTATATTGGTCAACGGTCTTGTGTTTATGTGTGTTGGCCAGGTCTTGTGTCTAGAGTAGGGTGACAATTACTTTATTTTAAATAGGTTATGTTACACTTATGCTAAGTGTCGGAAAAGGACTAAATCTAGGACTAACATTTTTTTCTACAAGTTTCAGTTAGTCCAACTGCTAAGACCAGGGAAATCCAATATATGTATGAGAACAAGAAGAAAATAGAAGTCCTATCATTTTTTTTTAAAGAAATTAACAATTGTCAAATTCTAAAAATGATTGTAGAGTTCTCTCTATAATGAGCCCTAAAATGACATCATCAAGTTCTCTCTATAACCAGCCTGAAAGTTTATTTAAAAAAGGGTCCTGTAACAGTTTATCAATTCAAAGTAAGATTGAGGAGGTTAGGATTAGGATTGGTGTTTGGGTTGCCAGCATTGGCATTAGGATTTGGGTCCCTGAAATCAATGTTGGCATTGAGGTTTAGGTTGCTAGTGGGGTGGTGCAAGTTGGGGGGTCAGAGTGGGATGGGTGATGGGTGTGAATATTGTTGGTGTACCTTGCTAGTGTGTGGAGTAAGAGGTATGGTGCATCTCTAGTGATCATCTCTGGTCAGAGTGCATGTTGCTAGTTTATCTAGCTACTGGTTCAAAGTAGGAGGTGTGATGCATGTCCAGTGTACCTCTGGTTGGAGACTAGATGTCATTGGTGTATGTTGAGTGGGTGATGTAGTCATTTTTGTCATATTACTAGTCTATTCCTTAAGGTGTTTTTCAGTTTAACTGAGCAATATAATAGACTATTACATCTTTATTCCATTAATAATGAATAGAAGTTCTATTATGTGCCTGTTTCATTTGATGATACGAACAAGCAATAAGTATAACATGTACCCACGCATAGCACATGCAATTTCCCTTTATTTTCATTTTCAGAAAATAGTTCTATGGAAGGATGTTCAGACTAGAAAGTTCACATAGACTTCACAAACAAAATCAATAAGCCATTAAATATGCATCTCTTGCTCATTAAGTAGTCTGATAGCAAGAACAGATAAAGACACACAAACCTGACTTTTTTTGTTTGGATGCTTCTCAACCCAGGCAATGAACTGCTCTATTTTCTCATCTATTTTCTTCTCAACTTCAGCATCCCCACATTGCACCTTTAAAAGGAGAAAAACATGAAGTCAAAGGCTTAAAAATGTGGCAGATGTAACAGAAATTCATGAGAGTTAATGGTAGAATTTCGTTAAGATGGTTACCATGAACCTTGGGAATGGTTTAAAGCTAATGAGCAAGAGAACATAAAAAAAATTCCACTGGCAAACATCATGTTCTAAACGAATAAGGTGCTCTAATTTCCTTCATTTAAGGCACTGTAATATCAAGAATTCACCAATTCTCACTTTAGTCAACTAAATACTAGTGCAATTGGACTACCAACCTGCTTTTTGCTTCAGCACACATATCATACACCATGCTGTTTGAGCCATTCAATTTTTTTCCCCCATTTTAGTGGCAGCAGAGGACAAGAATTCAATTTAGATTGACTACAGCAAGAAGGATTTTGTTTTCATATCAGCAAGAATGGAAAGCTTGTTAATTTATACCATTTATGGGAAACTGAGTTCATAAAGCGATCTGTTTAGTCTGTGTCTCTTTCCGATGGTCCACTTTTTTTTCCAAAACATCAATGGCCCATCAATTGCTCTGGCTTCTCAAGAACAAAAGGTTTGAATAGAAACTTTCTCATATACATGTCATGCGAATAACTCCAAAAAGTCTTGCTACAATTACCCACAATCTGTCTTACAAGCATCTAATTTTTTTTCTTTCTTTTGGATAATTAACAAGCACCTAAGCTAAATAAACTTTTTAGAGTGCAAGACACAGCATAGCTTCTTTGATGGAAACTTATATCCATATTCCACGATCAGCATACACAAAGTGACTTTATATTATCAATAGCAATATCAACATAACCATGCCAATTATCCTTTGATAAGAAGACAAGAAACGGATACATCAATTATAACTAGCTATTCAAATGCATTTGAATTTCAAAGGCGCTTTCTTCCTTTTCCATTTTTCAGTGGAAGCAAATGAGCTACCACTGATAAATTCCATAAGTTTACCACCAATTATCAACCAATGTTAACCGTAAAGTGATTGGAACACAGCAAAACAAACGGTAATCAAAAACTAATTGCCCACTTACATATGTTATTTCAAATAGCTCCAAGTCAATTTCTTTGGGTCGCACAAGGCCTAGAGCCCGATGAAACACAATGGTGTGCAAAATACCTGTATCAAAGTTTATTTATTTATTTATTTTTCCAATAACACAAATTGGAGAAAAAAGCAGATTACTAATATATGAAATCCAAAAAAACACAAATTAAAGATTGAAATAGATTGAAAAAGGGGGAAAAAAGTCAGGTTTACCACAAGAATCGTTGTGAACAAATTCAGGACAGAGAGAAACAGACTAGAAAGGATTTAGCAACTTGTCAATACACTAATGAAGCTTCCTTTTAACCGACCAAAACTTTCTGCCATCAATTTCCTCAAAACGAGTCATACTTTGGTCTTTCACGCGTAACTCAAATGATAGATGTCGTAAAGAAACCTACTTATAATGAAATTAAGCTTCCCATGACATAACTTATAATGATTTGATCAAAATTTAAAGAAATAAAATTTCTAAACTGGAACGGCATGAACACCACTGATGCAGTATTATTCGGTATATCCTATAGTAAAAAGAAATACAAATAAGTTTGCTTTAAATCAAATTTAAGATAAAGGGCTTGGAATTTCTAAACCAAAGAAGACTAATCTAAAAGGAAGAAACACCAAATTGACAAGTGTGAAAAAGAAAACACTGAAACTGAAATTAAAGAACCGGGAAGACAGTAAATTTCAGAAAATAACAACTTACATCTAAGAACATCCCGTACCTCATAATGCTCCACCTCCTGGGACGAAAGCAAAGATTGCAAATTTACTGAACGTAACAATTTTAAAAGAAAAATTCGACTAAAAAAACACACCTTCCAAAAAAAATGAAAAAGGGAACAACTTTACATGAATTATGATATGGTGTTTCAATTATGCGATGTGTAATACTATATTTGCTGAATTTAGTTACCAGTTCTTTGAGTTGACACACTTCACAGTTCATTGCTGAGTTGATGAAGTTAGGGAAAGATTGTACAGAGGCTTTGCAGTCGATCGTGGATCGAAATTTTAATGCATTGATGGTCTTATCCTATCGATCGATTACGTGTTCGAGTGTGTTAATTTTGAGATTATTATGATTACACTGGTTGATCTTTTTCCATTTTGATAATATTTTTTTCTTTTTCTTTTTTAAAATTTGAATCTTAGTGTCCGGTGAGAATAACATATCAAAAAAATAAAAATATGGTTTATACATATATTTTTTTAAAATTAAATACACTTTAAATCTTAATAAAGTTGAATTCATATAACTTTTACTTTATTTATATTTATAAAAATATCAATTAAAATAATTATCTTTAATACATAAAATATATATTTTAAAATATTTTCTCCTAGAAAACATGAATTTTAATTTTTTAATTCTAACACTCTAATCATAATTTTCATTATAATTATGAAAATATAGATAAGATAATTATCTAAATAATAAATTACAAATAAATATAGATTAGATATGAAACAAATAAAAATAAGATACTGATTTAAAAAAAAAAAGAAAAGACAATCCAAAGCTTGAGACCCCCCTAAAGAATAAAGATAATCATAAATAATGAATTTTTATGGGAAAAAAGTAATAGATAATGATGTTTTTAAGGATTTAAAATAGTTTATAGCATCTACATATTTTAAAAGTTATACTTTTGGTTTTTTTTTTTTTCCAATTAGATTACATAAATATAGTAATTTAGAATATTTGGAAAATCGGTATTCATCCTACTAAACCATGATGGTCTTTGTTATACTTTTAAAATTTACGGGACATTTTTCTTGAGGTAATAAAGACAGAATATAATTATCATTCTCACTCAATTATTTATTAGCTTATTTACTTGGAAAAATATCAAGGGAATTATGATTCTTAGAGTTTTTTTATTCTCACTATATCATAAATAGATATTAAGATATAGAACTTTTTATTCTCTCTACACGGGAAATAAAAAGTTCAAATATTATGACTACTATGCCTTTACTAAAGTAACTAAATAAATTTTGAAAATTTCCAAAATAACTAAATAGGAGCAAATTGATAATTTAATTCGCATTTGAAACTTAATACCGAAACTAATGAATTGAAATAAACATTGGAATAGGTATTGTGTATAGTAAAGAATCATAAGTAGTACACATTAGAAAAGAAATTCCTAACATATTTTTGATAATAGCCATTTTCAAGATATAACTTTTCTATTTCATATTTATTCCATTATCTTCAAGTAAATGAGTCGTTAAAGAATCAATTTACAACTAATTTTGGGTAAATAGATATATATCGGTTGGTTAAAGTTCGAGATCTTATCCTTACACTATTTTAAAAGGTATCGATTATCAAATTTTGGAACTAAAAAGTAAAAATTACTTTATATCATATAGAAATCATCCTAAAGCCAATATCGTAAAGTTGGCAACGTGGGACCAGAGTTGTACAAACAAAACTAGTTATATGGATCAACTCATGTAACTGGCAAAAAATGTGGACTAAAATAAACAATTTAACTTACTTAAACGTGGGTATTTTTTAACCTAGCTCACTTAACCTATATGTTAAAACGGGCTAACTTATTGTGGGATGAGTTAGCTTGTTAACTTAAAAAAAAAAACAAAGAAGAATAAAAATAAGAAAGAAAATATGTATATAAAATGTATATTATGTGTATATTATTTTGAAATTTTACAAATAGAACAACATCATCATATTATTGTGCTATAAGATCATTATGTTATTAGGTTAGGAGACTATCATGAACAATTTAAAGTTTTTGCATATGATTTTTATATCATCATGTTATTATTGTTAGTACGATGACTATGGAAACTTCGTTACTATGATGATTATGGAAATTTCATAGTTCATTTTATTATAAATATGTGTATATATTCATATTGTCAATTATAAAATCTTTTTCCTTTTCTACATTAATATAAATGCATATATGTATATTACGTATATATTTTCATAGAAAGATTGGAACTTTATTTTTCTAAAATAAAATAAAAAATAAATTTTATAGTAGAAAAACTAAATATGTATATTAGAATCGGTAAGATTATGAATTATGATTTGTGATTTATGAATATTCTACATAACATATTCATAAGGAATGAATAATGATACAATTTGTGGATTAGCCCGCTTAACTTGTCAACCTGCAATAGGGTAAGTTGAGCTGAAAATTCCATCATGCATTTGCAAGTAGGCTAACTTACTTAACTTGCAGGCTAATATAGGGTAAGGTGGGTTAGCCTACTTGACTTGCTTGCACAACTCCATATGTAACATAACCATGAAACTAAACACGACATGATATGATTATAAACAAATTTGTGTATAGAAAAAGCTAACATGACACATGAACCAATTATACCCATCTAAATACGATAAAATTTATGTTTAGGTTAGGGTTCAATTTATTAACCTGTTTATAAACTCGTTTATTGAACATGCCCTAAATTTAATCAATAAACTTGTTTGATATTAAAATAAGCAATACTTTGAAAGTTATAAGAGTTATGTTCTTTTTTCTTTTCCTTTTTCCTATGAATATATAAGAAAGAATAGCATAACTGCAAGTGTAGATATTGGTATCAATAGTTGATAGTTCATGATTCTATTAACAATGAATGGGTGATATGATTTCTAGTTAACTTTATCAAGCACAATTTATTTTATTTTATGATGCTTATACTTTTTATTTTATCTAAGAATTTTAATCATTTAAAAGTGTGAAAAAATTAATTTTATGATTATCACTTTTCCTATATACTTATAATTATTTCATAGATTTAATTACAACTTTTTAACTAATAAATATATCTAATATAAACAAGAAATATATTTATTATGTAGGTCTAGTTATGGATTTTTGATATCCATATGCGATTAATAAATTGATTATGTTATGTTTTGAGGTTTTCAAGACAAGAATCCATTTAGACACGAATATGCGATAGGATAGGTTAGCATGAATTATTGGCCTATATACCATCTAGGTATAACTTGCATTTTTCTAATATAAAGTTTTTGAAGTAATCAAACATAATAGCGAATCCAGTGATGATATTTAAAATGATAGAGGAAAGATGAAAATCTAACTATTGACAAAATAAACATAGAAAAAGAAGTCAATAATATTTTTTATTTAGGGAAATTAAGTAGTGATAAAAAGAAAATGAAAGGAAGTGGAGAAAATGAGAATTAAGGGAGTAAGACTGATAATAGTATTCAACAAAAGAATAAATGATGAAATATGCTTTTGATAGAGTCTTTGCTTTTCATAATAATGAGTCTAGTTTGTTGGTTGAAAGATATTATATCTTCTTATTATTAATTGAGAATTTTAATACAATAAATACATAGTACTTTATATACTATACATTATAGGTATTAAGATAGTTATAGGTAACCTTTGGTTGGAAGAACTATACTAGATAGGCAAAATTAAACAACACAAGTATAAGGAATACAAGATAGTACAACATTTTTATATAATGTTTGGTTTGTACAGTACTAGACACAAATTTCTGTGATGTCTCTCATTTGGTATACATAAGCGTTGATAAGGATTTTTCCCTAAAGCATTCGAGACTTAGACTTACTTGGAGTGACATACATCCAATCTGTTGGCTTACATTAAGCACTTCTCATACTACAGTTCTAACCTCTTTATCCATTATAGCCCAACCCTTAGGAATCAAATAGCTCGGGAGGTTGATGAGCTAAATACTCATTTGTATGGCTAAAAGTAGGTTGAGTTAGCTTTTACAAGCTCGATGAAATGCCATGGAGCTTATTAAGACTTGGTTAAACTTGAGCAATTCAAATTCGAGTAAGGGCGTGAACAATTAGAATTGTTTATAAGAATAACCACCTATTAGTTGTTAGATTGCTATCTATGCTTCTTAAAATTAGGGTATGGTCCAAAATTCAAAAGGTACGTACTTTTTTATTTTAGAGGTAACAGTTATTGAGTAGGGGATAATCTTTAGCTATAAATATAGCTTAGCGCACTACGGTATGGTTCTTCTGACCACTCAAACTCTGCTCATTTGCTTTCATTCTATCTTTCTACACATAGTTATCTTATTTAGGCATCAGAGTGATTATGTCAGAGTTGCCTTAGTACCTCCATAGCTTAATTCTCTTTTATTTTGTAGAGTTCCTACTTGACAAGTGTGTAAAAATCTCATTGAACCAATTTTCACCATCAATAATTGGTACTATCTTTTTCTCAAAATCTAATGACAACTAAGACAAGAGTAAGAGATGACTATACTTTGGGGGGAGTAATGCCCCTTGCATAGCTTAGGAAGAAAGATCCCTACAGTAACACACTTTAGAAGCACGTCAAGTGGAGGTTAATGATTTCCTTAGACAAGTTCAAGTCCAAAATGATGAAGTCTTGTGTATCATGTAATTAGAGGCTTTATGCACGAAATTCGCCAAAGAGCTTAAAGAAGTTCAAGCTTACAACCAAGAATTAAGGAAGAGACTCAATGAACATAATGTTGCCTCTTCTTCCACTCCCTCTTTGGAGGCAGTTGAAGGAGAGGTTGACTTAGTTGCACATGATGTTGAACTACAATAGCTATGTGGTAAGGCCTTTATGGTGAATGAAAAATGCTCAACAACTACAATGAGAAACCTACATAGTGGAGAAGGATTTTCAACAAACACCACCATAAACTCAAGCTAGTGGATGTACTCAAGTATACATAGAGGGGAAGACTAAGAATTTAGTTGCACATTTTCCCTAAAAAGCAATTGTACACATGAGTTTATAAGACTTGGAATAGTACATTAGAAAGCTAGCAGTAGAAGGAACCTCCAAAAAAGAAGCAAATGCAAGGGTTATGAGAATAGGCCCCCTTATTCAGGAGATTGTAGAATAAGTTCTCCCTCTGAGTGTTTGATTGCCTTAATTTGACACTTATGATGGGAAAAAGGACTTAGATGATCACCTAAATACTTTTCATCCTTTGTAAGAATTGTACAAACTTTTTGATGCTATTGCTTGCAAGGTGTTCCCCTTTACTTTGAGGAAATCAATGAGCAATTGGTTCAACTCGCTAAAAGTAGTGTCTATTTCCTTATTCGACCAATTGGCCAACAAGTTCAGGCAATACTTCTTAGCTAATAAGCCTCATGCTAAAGATTCCTCTCTTCTAACTTCAATTCAGCATAAGCCAGTAGAGAACATCAAGGATTACGTTCATAGATTCAATCAATTGATGATTGAAATTACTAATTGTGACAAGACAAAAGTGTTGCATTATACGTTATTTACATAGGCGTTAGAGAGGATTCGTACTTTTTTAGGTCTCTTGCTAAACATCCCTTGACCTCATTGGACAAGTTTATTAGGAGGTCAGAAAAGTTCATACGTTAGGAAGACCAGATGTAATCTCATAAGGAGCTTAAAAAGAAAAGTTCCAAAGAAGGTTAAAGAAAGAGAGAGGATTGGTGAAAGATTGCCTCGAGAAGAAATTTGACATACGGGATAGATTGATCTGACCTTCAAGAGATTGGAATAAGCCAATTTGAACCTTTGCCATATATACCACCTTAAACTGACTTATGTCGAACATTTTGATGGAGGTGCATAATCAAAGGTTCCTAGCCTAGTTAGAAAAGATGAAGAACAACCATGTAAGCAAAAATTCCACTAAGTACTATGATTTCCATGTAGATCGTAACAATAATACAAATGAGTGCATCCACTTGAAGAATGTACTAGGAGATGTTATACAAAGAGGATATCTGAGGAAATTTGTAACAAACAAGGAAGAAAGGATTGAATGTCTTATACAAAGAAGAAGGGTCTAGCAGGAGCCTTAAGATAATGATGTTCGACCATAATTGAGAGACAGCAACTTGAGATAATGTTATAGGAGACAACTAGGCTCTAAAAGGAGTAATTAACGTGATATTTACTAGACTAAGAGGAGGAAGTACCTTAGCCACTTTGAGTTCAGCCAAATCTCAAGGAGATCAAGTGTTGAATGTTAGAGGAAAGAGGCCTTAGTCATTACAATGATGGATAAGGAGACATGATAACTTTTACGGATAAGGATATGTAAGGGATTCAATTTTCACCATGACGATGCTTTGGTCATTATGACTAGAGTTATTGAGTTTGAGGTTAGAAAGATCATGGAAGATATCGGAAGTTCAATTGACATTATTTTCAAATATGCATTCGACCAGATGCGACCAAAGTTAGAGAATTATAAGATGTGGCCTTATAAGTACAACTTGCATGGATTTAATAACCAACCTGTGAAAATTTAAGGATTAGTTACCTTAACTCTATAGATCGAGGATGATGAAAACGTTGTGGAGAAGGAAGTTCATTTCATTAGAGTCTACTGCGCCTTACCATATAATGGGATAATGGGTCGACCTTCCATTGATATCTTTAAGATGGTCATGTCATTGGCTTATGATGTGTCTTCGGGATCGGACATATGGAGAAGTACCACAACGAAACGGTCCAAAAAGAAACAAAAGAAAAGCTAGCAAATTCGGGAAGCTACCGAATGGATATGACGTATCACTTGATTTTACTTGGCCTATAATTCGCCGGATATGATACACCGGTCCGAACTAAAGGGTCATTCGCCACTACTCCTCGTTGAAGGGAATAGATAAGAGCCAAAGGGTAATGAGAACACTAAGGTTGCTTAAAAGATACTTGATTAATTTAATGATATGATTGTTGTTCGCATATAAGAAAGTGGGGGTTTATATACCCGTCTACTAGGGTTACTTACATGTATGAAAAAACAAAAGAGTATTCTACAACTAGGTTACATAAGACATAATAAAAAGAGTAAAAGAGACAAAGAATGTTCAGTTGTGAAAAAGAAAGAATCATTCTAGAATATTGTGTTAGAAGACACGTGTCGCTTGGCATCTGATGGGAGAAATATGGTACAAGGTAGGTGGAAACAGAGTAACACTTGTGGTTAGGGGCTGAATTGATGTAAACTAGGTTGAGGACTAATTAGTTCTTCTAAAGAGAAGTCAGCTTGATCCAGGTTCGGATGCTTATGTTCAAATCAGGAGCTCACCTCGGCTACTCTTAAGCTGTCTCTTGGGATAAAGCGTTGTTGTTGAATAGGGGTGGATTTGACACATGTAAGGATCTAATAGTCAGGTTGATAGGAGATCAACTCAGGAAAGGATTCCCCGTGTTGACTATGGCCTAGAGTAACTATCCTCTAAATGAGTCCTTAGACTCCTTTAGTTCGGCTGCGTATGATCAGTCTGAGGGGTTGATTCCTATCATCTGCGTAGGGGTTAGAAAGATCAATCCTCAAATCTGGAGCAGTCTTTACTCTTTCTTCTAGGGCTCTTGCTGAGTCTTCTTCTGTTAATTGGTGAAGGATCAGATCGGACACATTGAAGGTAGAAGAAACTCCATAGTCATCAAGTAACTCGATTTGCTAAGCATTGCGGTTGATTTTCCTTAGGTTCTTGAATGGACCATTAGTATGAGGAGATATCTTGTTCTATTTTAAGTGTGGGAATCGTTCTCGGTTGAGATATATCCATACTAAGTCTCTTAGGTGGAAAGAAACAGTTCGGTGACCACGGCGACCAATTTCTTATTGTCTTGATTGAACTTAGCAATCTTCTTGGTTACAAACTGGTGTAGCTCATGCAATTCTTGGGCTCGGTTGACTTCGGGTTAACTCTCTTTAGTAACTACTAGGGTGCTGATCATGTTTAGGGGAATTTTTGGATTAAGGCCATAAACGACCTCGAATGGGGTCCTCCTAGTACTACTGTGATGAGAATTAAGCTACTGGACTTCTGACCCACAGTTGAGCTTGAGGACTAAAGGGGCTGGTATAATGAATCCTTATGCTCCAACCAATCCTTATTGAGGCTACTTACTTGTCGAGTCACCTTTAATGCAATGTTGAATGACTGCCCTTTATTATGTGTTATGCCAAGATGATTACTCTAATGTTGAGCCTACCAATCACTCGACATCATCCTTGCTAAGAAGCTGAGAGATAGAGAATCTGAACTGATTACGCCATCCTTACTTGGACAAGCCCACCTGTTTGTACTATTTGTCTACATCCCTTAATAACCTCGCCAATGTAGCATTGCCACATATATGGTATCATATGGAGAATTTGTAGCATCAATGATTGTTTTCCTTGTATATTCATTTTTACCCTTTTGTATCATGTACATTTCTTCTTTAGGAAATGTCTTTCCCTTTTGACCAAGTTGCCCTAACTTACAGGTATAAATACCCTTGTACTTGTAGCTGTAACAGATTAGATTACCTTCAGTACACTTTACTTTCTTCCTTACGTAAATACTGCTTGTTTATTCTCGGCATCACTCTTATCCTTTCCCTTAAGCAAGGTTAGGTAGCAGGTAACCTCATTGGATTAATTTATGTGTTATATTGAATTGTATCGTGAGTCTTCGGAAATTCCATTGGTACGTCATATCCTCCGGAACTATTTATAGGTTTTTGCTTATTGTTTCATTCATCTTTGTCAGTCTTTTTGTACCTTTACTCATTAACCCTTTTTCGAGCTTTTTGCAAGCTTGGACCCATCCAGTAACCGGCCTTATTTGTTCTTAGTTACGGTTCACAATATCTTAGTATCAGAGCAGAAGTTTTGTGTGAACTATAGTTAGTTTTTCTTGAAGTTCTACTGTTTGTAACATTTTGGTATCAGAGCAGAGGTTTTGTGTGAACATCTCGAAGGGTTCAATTTTGTGATAAAGTACAAGCAAGGAAAGAGTAACGTAGTTGCAGATGCTCTTTCGAAGACGCATGCGCTCTTATCAGAACTGTAGACCAGGTTGTTTGGTTTTGCGAGTATCAAAGAATAGAACTCTAGGGATCTATACTTTGGACCAATAATTTCGCGATGCGTAGAAGGTAGGATAATGGATGAGTATTATGTGAAGGATGGCTATCTGTTTTGAGGAGGGAGACTATGTGTGTCGACTTGTCTGTTATGGGAATTATTAATCAGGGAGGCCCACAGTAGAAGGCTCTCCGGACACTTTAGAGAAAGGAGGACCTGTGAACTATTGAATGGCCGATTCTTTTAGTTGAAAATGCGAAGAGATGTGCATCGAGTTGTGGAAAGTTGTGTAGTGTGCAAAAAGGCCAAGTGTCGAGTCGAATAAGGAAAAGCAATGCTCCTACTTGTTCCTACGAGGCCGTGGACTGAATAGAGTATGGACTTTGTTCTTAGGCTATGGCGAACTGCTTGAGGCAAAGATTCTGTAATGGTCATCGTAGATTAGTTTAGTAAGATGGCACACTTCGTGCCTTACATTAAAACTAGCGATGCTTTGGCTATTGCTTCTCTCTTCTTATAGGAAATTGTGCAGATATACGGCGTGTCGAAGAGTAAAGTCTCCAATAGGGACTTGAAGTTCTTGAGCCATTTCTAGAGAACCTTGTGGCATCGGTTAGGAACCTAATTACTTTTCAGTACCTCATGTCACCCCTAAACTGATGACCAAATATAGGTGGTTAATCGTACTTTGGGGTTATTGCTCCAAGCTGTAGTAAACAAGAACTTGGCTAATTGGGACATTTGCCTGCTAGTGGTCGAATTCACCTGTAATCGAATCGTATATGATACCACTAAGTAGACTCCCTTCGAGGTGGTCTATGGATTCAACCTCGAGTTGTCCCTCAACTACACCCTTGTACCAGCATTCGTGCAAGGGGACCTTAATGCCTTTGCCAGAGCATAATCTCTTTAGCACATCTATAACAAGGTCACTCGGTTTATCGACCAAGCTGCCAGAAGAATGCGAGAAAGGACCAAGGGTAGGTTGGTTAAACAATTTTAGTCGGGATACTTGGTATGGCTACACCTTAGCAAGGAATAATTCCTGAACAAGAGAAAGAACAAATTATTTACAAGAGCAAAAGGGCCTTTTAGAATCCTCCAGAAAATTAGTAATAATGCCTATAAGTTGGAACTGCCTGAGGATTATGGGGTTTATGATGCCTTTAACATTGCCGAATTCAATCCATATTACCTTGATGGAGAACTAAGCGAACACCATTTGGATTTGATCCCAAATCTAAAACAACTTGGAAGGAGTGATGGGAATCAAGCTATGGGACTCTGACCTATAATCGAGCTCGAGGACTAGAGGAGCTGGCACAACGAATCTTATATTCTAACCAACCCCTGCTGAGGCCAAGTACTTACTTGCCGAGTCACCGTTAATGTTGTGCTGAATGACCGCCCTTTATTCTATGTTGTGCTGAGATGATTACTCTAATGCTGAGCCAACCAATCACTTGGCATCATCCTTGTCGAGAAGTCGAGAGACAAAGAATTTGGACTAACTAGGCCATCTTTATTCGGACAAGCCCACCTGTCCGTACTTTTTATCTGCATCTCCTAACAACCTCGCTGATGTAGGCTCGCTAATGTAGCATCGCCATGTGTATAGTATTGTATGGAGAATCTGTAGCACCAATGATTGTTTTCCTTGTATATTCATTTTTACCTCCTTGTATATTCATTTTTACCCTCTTGTATCATGTACATTGCTTCTTTAGAAAATGTCCTTATCGTCTCTTCTCTTTTAGGCAAGTTGCCCTAACTCATGGGTATAAATACCCTTGTACTTGTAGCTGTAATAGATTAGATTACCCTCAATACACTTTACTTTCTTCCTTGTGTAAACACTGCTTGTTTACTCTTGGCATCACTCTTATGCTTTTCTTTAAGCAAGGTTAGGTGGCGAGTCACCTCACTAGACTAATTCATGCATCATATCGAATTGTGGCGCAAGTCTTTGGAAGTTCCATTAGTACGTCATATCCTTTGGAACTGTTCGCGAGTTTTTGCATACTTTTCATTTGTCTTTGTCAGTTTTTTCGTACCTTTCCCCATTAACCCTTTTTTGAGCTTTTTGCATGCTTGGATGCATCCAACAACCGGCCTTGTCTATTATTGGTTACGGTTCGCAACATTATGGACAGTCTAGTTGTATGCGAATTTAACAACTGGTAGGTACAGATCTCGATCCCAATCCCTCAAGTTCTTTCCTATGACAACTCTAAACAGATTACCTAGCATCCTGTTTACCACTTTAGTCTGGCCATCAGTTTAAGGGTGGTTACTGGAGCTGAATATAAGTTTAGTTCTAAGTCTTCTCTGAAGAGTTTTCTAAAAATAGCTAAAAAATTTTGTTTCCCGATCTGAGACAATAGTCTTTGCTACTCCATGTAGTTGAACAACCTCCTACAAAAACAAATCATCAATATATAAAGTATTGTTAGTCCGATGGCATGGAATGAAGTAGCCTATCTTGCTGAAACGGTCTACTACAACATAGATAGAATCTTTCCTTCTCGATGTCCGGGGCAACCTTAGGATAAAGTCTATGCTGAGGTTGGCCAAGGTAAGGTTGGTGTTGGTAGTGGGATGTACTCCCCATAGGGTTCTCTCTTCCCCTTAGCACATTTACAGACTTCACAATTACCAATTACCTTATGGACATCCTTGGCCAAACCTAGCTAATAAAAGTTTTCCCTCAATAGATTGGTTGTCTTAGTCCCCCTAAAATGACTAGATAATCCTTTGCTATGAGTTTCCTTGACCAATAGCTTATGTGTGGAGTAGTTTAGAATACATAGCCTATGGTCTTTGAACAAATAGCCGTCTTTAAGATAATATCCTCCAACAACTATTCCATCTCAACATTGTTCAACAACGGGACCAAAGTGAGGGTCATTAGCATATTGCTTAGTGATGAGTGAGAATCCTAATAATTTCGTTTGCAAAGTGGTCAGTAAGGTTTGCCATCATGACAGGGCATTAGTGACCACATTTACACTCCCCTTCTCATGTCAGATGACATACGAGAATCTCTCCATGGACTCTAACCACTTAGCTTGCCTCTTTGAAAGCTTATTCTGGCTCCTAAGATACTTTAGAGACTCATGGTTTATATAAATAACAAACTTTCGTAGCAGTAAGTAGTGTTGCTAAACAGTAGGGGCTTGATCAAGAGAGTATAACTTCTTTTCGTATACGGAATAGTTCAAGGTAGGATCGCTAAGTTTTTCACTGTGGTAGGCAACGGGATGTCACTCCTACATCAGTACAGTGCCAATTCCAACTCCTGATGTATCACATTCTAATTCGAAGGGCTTATTAAAATCTGGCATTGATAGGATAGGTGTCAAGGTGAGTTTTTCCTTGATATCTCCAAAGCTCTGTTTAGTTCGGTCATTCCACCTGAATCCTTCACTCTTCTTTGTCAATTCGGTCAAAGGGGTGGCTATTGTACTAAAGTCCTTAATAAATCGCCTATAGAAAGAAGCTAGGCTATGGAAACTTTGGACTTCAGTGACATTCTTCAGCATCGGCTATTCCAGAACAGCTTGGATCTTTTCCTCATCTACTTAGATCCCTTCCCCTAACATTACAAACCTTAGGAAAATCACCTCTTTCTAGTTAAACATACATTTCTTCACATTCCCATACAACTTCTCAGCTCGTAAAATGTCAAATACTTCGTAGAGATGTTGAACATGGTTATTCAGGTTAATACTATATACTAGTATATCATCAAAATATACGACCACACATCTTCCGATCAGAGGGTGCATCACATGGTTCATAAGCCTTATGAATATGCTCAGCGCATTAGTAAGTTTGAACGGCATAACCAACCATTTGTAGGGTTCGTGCCTAGTTTTGAAGGTCATCTTCCACTCATCCCTTAGTCTCATACAAATTTGATGGTCGCCACTTTGCAAATCAATCTTTGAAAATATCTTGGTGCCTTAAAGCTCATCCAGCGTATCATTAAGCCTCAGTATCGGATATTTGTACTTGACAATAATTCGGTCGATTATTTAGCTATCGATATACATAAGCCATGAACCACTTTCTTCAGAATGAGCAGAGTTGGTATAGTATAAGGGCTTATGCTCTCCATCACATATCCTCACTTTATGAGCTCGTCCACTTATCTTTTTAGTTTGGTAGCTTACTCAGGGTTCATCCTGTATGTAGGTTGGTTCGGTAAGGTGGCGCTTGGCTATAGATCAATACAGTGCTCTATGCCTTGGACTGGTGGCAGTCCTCTAGGCAGTTCTTCTTGGAATAGGTTAGAAAACTCATATAGCAAGCTTTAAACCTCTTTTGGGACGTTTTATAATTCTCTTATCTCCAACAATCTCCTAACTAATAGAAACATGGACTCATTAGCCTTCTCAGTAGATTGAAGCTGTCTTCAACTCATAACTAAGGTCTTTTTCTTATTGGCTCGGGGGAGTTGCTTGTGGGTTTTGTTTACTTGGGACGGGGTCAAGGGTTGCAACATAATCTTCTTTTCATCCTTGACAAAGGCATAAGTGTTCTTATATCCGTCATGAGTAATACGTTAGTCGAATAACTAAGGTTGTCCAAGCAGTAGATGTGAAGCTCCCATGGGGATAACTTCGCAAACTGCTTTGTCCCTGTATACATTCCTAACACTGAACGATACGGTCACTTGCTTAGTCACGTATAAGGCACCCTTATCATGAAGCTAATGCAGCTTGTAAGGTTGGGGCTGCTTTGAGGTCGGTAGCCCCAATCTTTGCACATAGGACTGTGCAACAACATTGGTACAACTTCCTCTGTCTACTATAATGGTGTACAATTGTCCCTTGATGGTATATTTGGTATGGAATAAATTCTCCCTCTAGTCCTCCTTAAAGTTCAGCAAGGAACTCAAGACTCGTATTATGATTAGGGTCATCACTTCTCCCTAGTTGGTAGAGATATAGGTCTCCTCTTTCTCTTCGGCTTCGAGTTTTCCAACATCTTCTTCTTTCTTGAGCTCGCTCTCGTTAGTGCTATCCACTACATCTCTTCGGAGCACTACGATGCATCAGTTTAGACACTCATTAGCCATATGTTTGAAACTCAAGCATTTAAAGCATTTTACTTCACTAGTCTTTCGTCTCGAGGTCTGCCCTTTCTCGTATGTCCTCAGAGTCACCCGATTGACCAGCTCGGCCTTGTTGGCCCGCTTGGCCCTTATTAGGTCTGTCACTCCTTTCCTCGGCTTGGTATGGCCTCTTCGGCTTAGCTTGAATAGGTCGACATGGTATTGGTGTTCGCAAGAATGTTGGCTCAGGTCGGCTTGGAATATTTCCCCTATGCTTTTCAACCCTCTGTGTTATCTTGATCGCCTCTTCTAAGGAATAAAACCTTTACAATTCTACATTGTTGTGAATCTCATACATGAGCCTAAAAATGAATCTCGACACTGTACAGGCCTTTGGCTCTTTCACATTGGCTCGAATCATTAACATCTAGAACTCTCTCACGTAGTCATCAACAGATCAGCTTCCTTAGTGAAGCTCCTACAACTTTGCAAACGTATCTTGTAAGTAGGTCTTGGGCACAAATCTACCTCTTAATAACCTTTTCATCTCATCCCAAGTTCTAACACCTTGTCTTCCATCTCTTGCTCTGGCTGCATTTAGATTCTTCCGCCATATGGTGGCATACCCTATAAACTCCTGTACAGCAAGTCAGACTTTGACAACATCCATATACCCATAACATTCAAATACTTTCTCGACCTTCTCTTCCCATTCCAATTATTCATCGGCATCTCTACTTCCACTGAAGGGCAGGATTTGAACCTTAACATTATCTAGTCCTTAAGGAGCTTTGCATCTTCGTCCCTGTGCTTGGTAATAGTTAGCATCTTCTTCTTCCTCCCCAAACTCTTCAACATCCAACTCCTCATCATCTTCCTCATTCTCTTCTAACTCCAATATTTGTCTAGTAGTAGCTCCTCCAGCTCGAGGGGGTTGAATTGGGTGATAGGCTCGACCACCTTGGCCATAAATATTTTCAAGTAAAATTTGCAGCCGCATTCCTTAGGGTTGTTGCCTGTTAACTTGTATTACTGTGACTAAACTCTCAATAAGGTTTGTGAGTTTGTTATTAATGGATCCTGGGGTGTTACAATCATTAGACCACAACTAGGTTGAGCACTACTACTCTGGTCTCCAATAACACCCTAAACACTCGAATTTGGCATAGTGCAATACTTCTCGTATAGATTAACAACTTACGAACAATCTTACTACCCAATAGTTGCTCAAATAGAATAGAAACAAACTTGCTCTGCTTTTGTAATGAAAAACAAAGTAAGAGTAGAATAACAATGAAACCACACTTGCTATCACACAAACACACTACAGTAGCTACGGAAGAAACACAACAACCATTAATAGTAAAGCAAACCAAAACTTTACTGCAACTTCACACACTCCCTTTGTAATACTCTAATACTAGTAAAGCTGATGCGTCTTTGGGATTGAACACATGGAGAAGCACTACAATGAAATGGACTGAAAAGAAATAGAAGAAAAGTTAGCAAATCTTGGCAACTACTAAATGGATATGATGCACCACTCAATCCTATTTGGCATACAATCTGCTGGATATGACACATTGGTCTAAACTGAAGGGTCACTTGCTACTACTCCTTGCTAAAGGGAATAGATAAGAGCTAAAGGGTAATGAGAACACTAAGGTTGCTTAAAGGATACTTGATTAATTTAGTGATATGATTGTTGTTCGCATATAAGAAAGTGGGGGTTTATATACCCATCCACTAGAATTATTTACATGTATGAAAAGACAAAAGGGTATTTTATAACTAGGTTACATAAGACATACTAAAAAGGGTAAAAGAGACAAAGAATATTCAGTTGGGACAAAGAAAGAATTATTCCGGTATACCATATCAAAAGACATGTTACTTGATGTTTAGATGGGAGAAATATGGTACAAGGTAAGTAGAAACAAAGTAACGCTTGTAGTCAAGAGTCGACTTGATGTGGACCAAGTCAGGGTCCAATTAGTTCTTCTGAAGAGAAGTCAGCTTGGTTTAAGGTTGGATGCTTGTGGTCAGATCAAGAACTTACCTTAGCTACCCTTAGGTTGTCTCTTGGGATAAAGCATTGCTGTCGAACAGGGGTGGATTTAACGCATGTAAGGATCTGATAATCAAATTGGTAAGAGATTAGCTTGGGAAAGGATTCTCTATCTCGGCTATGGCTTAGAGCTAGAATCTTTTAAGTAAGTCCTTGGACTCCTTTAGCTCGGCTGCGCATGATCAGTTTGAGGGGTTAATTCTTATCAACTTATCAGAAGGAAAAATTTCCAACCCCGATAGGAATAAGGACATGTCATGGATACCAACAATTAGCTAGGGCTCTATATCTAAAAGCTTTAGAAAGGGATAAAGTCTATCATATCGAGCAAGGCATAAGCAATCACTTGTAAGTACGAGGAGAGCCAGTAGTAGAAACTTTGATCGTGCAACTAAGCCATAAGCATACCATTAAGGTAGGAGTTACTATGCCAATCAACATCCAAGAAAATATGATACTTTTCCTCTATGCTAATAAAGATGCTTTTATCTAATCCCCATCTTGATATGCTTAGTATCCTTGAAATGGTAATCACCTATAAGTTGAACATTGACCTAAATGGTAAGGTAATCCAATAGAAAAAGAGAGACTTTACCTTAGAAAGGCAAGTAGCTATTGAGGAATAAGTACCTTACTATTTAACGGGCATGTGAATCAACTAAAGGTACTTCTTGAACATTCTCAAGGATTAACCAAACTAATAATTTAAGTTTATATTTAAAGAAGAACTTAGTTTTTTAATTCAAAAGTTCGCTATTGGTAAAAACTCAAATATGAGAACAATGGACCTAAAGTCACCTAAAACCCTGAACCCTAAAATAATTAAGAACTTATAACCCTAAACAAATAATTGAGAATTTAATTTGAATAATTTTGTTCAACTCTATAAAATTTCATAATTTTATGAGAAATAAATCATAACTTACAAGTTGATTTTGATTTAAGAACCAAACTCTAAAAGAATTACATATAAGATAATTCCCTTATTTTCATGTATAAGTTGTAAGCCCCTAAAATTATATTTAGAACAACTGAAGTTAGATTTAGGGCTTTTAGGAAAAATTACCTGATTGAGCCCAAACTTTAAGACTAGGATAGAAAAGTTAGTCAAAATGATTTAGTGAAGTTAGATTTTGAAAATAGCAATTCAAAATCCTAATTTTACCTGTAGAAGTATGATTATTTAATATAGTACCAAATTGCTCGGAATCTCTAAAATTAAGCTCGGAGTGTGATGAGAACTTAAAGACAAGTTAATTAAACTATAAAATAAGATAATATAGTATAATTTATTATATGAATATACTCGTATTTTTATAAGTATATATGATATAAATAATAATTATACTCATATATTAACCATAAATTACTTAATTATATATATTGTGTTGAATTTAAGAAAATAATTAAGAAAACATATCTTAATTATATATATATTGTGTTATATATATATATATCTCCGTTTTAGATAAAACCTTATTGTTTTCGTTATTATGAAAACAGGTTTACTAGGCGTCAAGGGGTACTAATCATTAGTGAAAGGTTACGTTTTATGGCCTCTACTTAGGGCGTATGATGTGGATTTTAGATGCCACCACACCGCTAGACTTGAGAATTTTGGCTTAAAAATTTGAATTTTTGAAAAGGAAAGTATATTTTCTCATATGGGTCATAAAGTAATATATATTATATATTTATTTGAGCACAATAGTGAAATTGGTATAAAAACCGAGGTGCTAGGACTTGGTTGATGGTTTGTGTCGGTTTATTATGTCCAACCTTGATTACAGGGGGTGTAATTTTGAGTTGCATACAGCTCTTAGGTCACTGTATGTACTTTGATTGTTCATGTATTCTGATTGTTCATGCATTCATATGTTATGCATATAAATCATATTGTTGGTATGGCATGACGGAGGGATTTACTTGCAAAGCATAAGCTTATACCTCAATAGATTTCTTTTGATGCAGGGCTATCTTTTTGTTCATTCGGGTTGCGGAATGCTTGAGGTGAGTCTCATGCTAAGAAGGGGTATTAGTTTAGGATAAGAAGAGAGAATTTTTGTGTAAATAGTGAATTGTAAATGTACTTATTTAGTTAGATTTTCTTAATTTAGCTTCTCTTATAGTTTTGAGTACATTGTAATATTCTTTTGTTGTGGAATTTGACGATTCTATACCTTAACTTTAGTATTTTTGTAATTAAATGTTTACTTTAGTCATCTCACTTGATATTGCTTATTTATGGGCTTGATGGTGATATGGAGTGGGAAGAGCCTTGTGTATCGTATAAAAGGCCTATGATTAATGAGAGGGTTAATCGTAGATCTTTATGTGGTATATAGTAATTTATCATGATAATGATATTATTAGGTCATGATAAGAAGTCTAGAAACTGTTGAAGGCAGATTTCATTTGAGAAGAGCCATACCTTAGTTGGCTAGCTAACTACGTGTTGGTAAAAAAGAAAAATGGAAAATGGAGATTGTGCATTGATTTTACTAACTTGAATAAGGTGTGCCTAAAGGATTACTTTCCTCTACCTCACATTTAATTAAATGGTCAATTTGACCTTGAGGCATGCTCTATTAGAGGTGTGCAAACAGGCTAACTTGACTTGGCTCACTTTAGCTCGCTGGTTAAACGGGTTGGACTTATTTGGCCCGCTTTTAAATGGCCTAAAAAAACTTGACCCTAACCCATTTAAAAAGTAGGTTAAATGGGTTGGCTTGCTAGCTAAATGTATAAATGTATGAAACGAGTTGAACCAAACCGGCCCACTTTGGCCTACGGGTTAAATGGGCCGGGCTCATTTGGCTCACTTTTAAATGAGAAAAAAAAAAAAAACTTGGCCCAAACTCGTTAAAAAAGTAGGTTAAAAGGGTCGGTTCGTGGGCTAAAGCCCACTTGCACACTTCTGTGCTTTACTAAGCTTCATGGATGCTTTTTTTAGATACAACCAGATTAAAATGCACCCATTTGACTAGGTACACACCTCTTTCATCACTAATTTTAGGAATTTTATTGTTATAAGATTATCCCATTTGGTTTGAAAAATATAGGGGCCACATATCAAGAGATGGTTACAAAGATGTTTAAGCCTTAGATACATAAGAATATCAAGGTTTATGTAGATGACATGATTGTTGAGAGTAAGATCGATGACGAGTACCTTTTTGACCTATGAGAGACCTTCAATACACTAAGACACCATAATATGAAATTGAATCCTTAGAAATGTGTATTTGGGGCGTCCATAGGAAAGTTTTTAAGCTTTATAGTGACATAAAGAGAAATCGAGGCCAATTCCTAGAAGATTTAAGCTATATTAGATATGGAGTTGCTGAAGTTTATTAAAGAGGCCTAGAGGTTAAAGGGAAGGGTAACTATGTTGAACCATTTTGTATCAAAGAGTGCTAAGAGGTGTGTGGAATTTTTTTGTGTTATAAGGAATCCGTTCAAGTGCATGTGGACTGCGGAATGTGAGTAAGCTTTCAAGGCTCTAAAGGGTTTCTAACTAAGCTATTGATCTTATCAAAACCAGTTGAGGGTGAGACTCTTTATTATATTTGTCTATGAGTGACTAAGCTCTCTCATCTATTCTTATACTAGTAGAAGGAAGAATACATCGACTAGTTTATTCTGTTAGCCATGTCTTATAAGGACCTAAGCTACACTATACAAAGTTAGAGAAGTTTATCTTGGCTATAGTTGTTGCAATTAGGAAACTTTGACCTTATTTTGAGGCTCACCAATTCATGGTCCTTATTGACCAACCATTAAAGAAAGCTCTGCAAAAGCCTAATGCCTTATGGTGGATGGTCAAGTATGCCCTAAAGCTTAGTTCTTTAGGGATCTAGTACTTACCTAGGGAGGCCTATAAAGCTTAGATTTTGCTTGACTTTATAGTCAAATTTACTACAAGTGAAGGATACGTTGCATAGAATGAAGAGTCGACGTGGACCTTATACGTTGATGGATCATCAACATGCTAAGGAAATGATGTTGGCCTAATCTTAAAAGGCTTAATAGGAGCTTGAATCTCTTATGACTTAAAGTTCAGGTTCTTGGCTAATAATAACGAGTCAGAAGATGAGGTGCACTTAGTAGGGATAAAATTAGCTAAAGTGGTTGGAGCTAAGTGTTTGGATATCTACTTAGATTCCCAATTGATTGATAATTAGGTTAAGGGCAATAGTATAGTAAAAGGTGAGAGCATGGTTATGTATTTGCAACTAGTTAAGGAGCTTAGAACTAGTTTTAGATCCTAGAAATTGGCAAAAATTCTAAGGATGTAGAATTATACTACAGATAAGTTGTCTAAATTAGCCTTCACAGGTTTACTGATTTAGGAGGAAAGAGTTTTCGTAGAATATTTACTAGAGAAGAGTACAAATAAGTGACCAGTAGAGTGTTTGGAAGTACAAGAGAAGAAGATGGAGCCTTGTTAGATGGATCCTTATTGGATGGATCCTATCCTTAACTATTTGGAGAATGGAGTCCTACCTTAAGATAGCAAAGAGGCTTGAAGACTCATTTATAAGGCCGTCAGTTTTATGATAATTGATGGAAAGATATATAAGAGAGGGTTGAGTATGCCCTATCTAAGATGTTTACAACCATTTGTGGTAGAGTAAGTCCTATCCAACCTATATGTTAGAGTTGGTACTAATCATGTTAAGGCCAAAGCTCTATATGTGGGAGCTTTATGAAACAGATATTGGTAGCCTACAATGAAAAAGGACTCCCTTCATTTGGTTCAAACTTGTGATCGTTGTCCATTAGCCATTTCCTCAATGGGAGTTAGATATTCTAGACCTATTCTTGAAGACCACCAAACAGAGGTAGTATATCATTGTTGTGGTGGATTACTTCACAAAATGGGTTGAAGCAAAAATGGTAGCAAGTATTATAGAACAGAGCATTGAGGCCATCATGGTTAGTAATATCATGATTAGATTTGGGATAACTTATGCTATCATTATAGTTAATGGGCTATAGTTTGACAATTATAAGTTTAGAGAATTTTGTGAAACTTAGCTTGTGTACCCTTAGTGTAACGAATAAGTTGAGGTCATGAATAAGGTCATTTTTCATATCTTAAAGAAGAGTGTAAGCTGAGCTAATAATAAATGGACAGATGATTTATTAAATGTTTTATACGGTTATAGGACTAAACAAAGAACTTCAACTGATCATACTCCCCATTAGTTGGCCTTTGGGTTTTGAAGAAGTATTATTGATTAAGCTTCAAGTGGAAAGTATGAGAGTTTGAGCTTATGACCTCAAATACAATGATGTTAGCCTTTGAGAAAATTTAGATAACATTTATGAGACTTGGGCGTTGGCTAAACTCATATGATTGCCTAACAACAATGAGCAGCTCAGTATTATGACAAGCATAAGTGTTTTTAACTTAGCAATCTGGTTTGTAGGAAGTTAGAGGCCTTGGGCATTAGAGAAAGCTAAGGAAAATTGACTCCCGCTTGGGAATACCCTATAAGGGTGAAGGAGGTGGTGAGGAATGGATGAGCTTATAGATTGGAAAGACTCAATGGACAACCTATTCCTCGGGCATGGAATGTGAATAATCTCAGGCCTTACTTCATGTGATTAATCCTTTGGAAGATATATGTGAATTTCTAGCTTTAAGTTTTTGGTTTCAAGTTTAAAATTTGTGTGTATTATGAATGACATTTGTTTTATGATTATGTTGTTGAATTGTCAGTGTTGGTTTATCGACTTACATGTTTATTCTACCTAATTCTAGTATTTATATTATGAACTACCAGTGCTAATCAACCAACTTGTATGTCTATGCTTCATAATTCGCTTTTGTAGATCTACTTAATGAAGTATTCATTTGTTCAATGTCTTTTAACTTTATTTCGTGCTTTACTGTATTTTAGCATTCTTCATGATAGTATAAATGTAATTCGAAGGGTACCTGACCTAGAGGTCTAGATTAGCCAATACTAATGCATAGAGTTGATAGGCCCTCTTTCAACTTCTCATACAATGGAAAGGTCAAAATATCTTTAAACCTTACTTACAAAGGGTCACGAGAAAATCACATAAAGCACTATCCTTAAATCATATATTTAATGAATAACAAAAAATGGATATCCGTAAATCTCTAAGTCCAGAGAAGTACTTGATAGGAATCAACCCCTCAGACCCATTACTCGAAGCTAAGCTAGAGGACTGCAAGGACTTGCTCGACACATACTAGCTCGAGCACCCATTGAGGGTAAGGATTCCATCACCAACTTTGGATTACTTCATCTTACCAAACTTGAGTGCCAAGCTCTAACTGTAATTAAGGTAGTTCCTAAACTGATAAGTACCGAACTTCCTTTTGAGTCAAGCAGTCCAATCACCTGACCTAAAGAGGTCTTAGATAACACATAGTGTTCAAGCTCAAACCTAGCCTAGATTAGGTCGACACGGCTTTCTACCCTCTTTTAGACCTCTTTTGAGCTAATTTTAACAAGTATTGGGCCATCAAAGATCTTGTATCGATAGGAGTAGCTGATCATCAAATCACCAACACTAGCTTGACACGTGTCTTCTAATATGATAATCTAGAATGTTTCTTTCTTCTATACATTGTACAACATTTGTTCCTTTCACCCCTTTTAGTATGTCTTAGGTATTACATTTGTAATTTACTCTTTTATCTTTTCCTTATACGCATGTAGCCCTAATAGGTTAGTATATAAACCCCATTTATCTATATGTAGACATCATCACTTCATTATTAATAGAAAAATTTATCCTTTCAAAGCACTTAGACGTGTCTTCTCTTTTCTCTTAACTCTTATCTATTCTCTTTAGTAAGGAATAGTAGTAAGTGACTTTAGTCTTCACTTGTATGTCATATTAAGTGGAGATTAGATAGAGTAGGATTAGTTGGTACATCATAGCAAGTTGGTAATTGCTCGAGTTTTGCTAAAACTCCTTTATTTTCCTTTGTTTCAGTTCATTATGGTATGGTCCATGTGTATACGACCTTAGAGATGCATTGGTTTTACTGGTATCAAAACATAGTTTTGTGAGAGAGTATATAAAGTTGTAGTGATGTTCTATTCATATTACTATTAGTAGCAATTATGTTCTCCCATAGCTACTATGTTCTCCTATAGTTGCTACAGTGTTGTTCTTGAGTGTGTTAGAGTTGTGCTCGAGTTGTAGAGTTGGGTTTTAAAGTTATAAGTTGTAGAGTAGTGGTTCGTAAGAGGTAAGTATAGTAACATGTGTTACTTTGTTCTACTTTGTTTTCTTACTATGAAAATAGAGCAAGTTAGATTTCTATACTACATTATGTTATGGTAAGTATCGAAGTGGTTAGAGTATGTTAGTGTGATCTTAGGTGTTGAGTAGTAATTGGTTGCGTGAGTGGTGGTTCAAAAGCGGTATTGAGTAGTAGTAGGTAGTAAGGTTTTGTTGAGTTTGTGCAATTGAAGTTCTTCTTGTTAAAGAAAGCAGTAACAAGTAGGGTTGCACAATGTCAGATTTGAGTGTGCGAGGCACTATTAGTGATCAACATGGTAGTGCTCATGTTGGTTGTAGTTAATATGGCAGTAATACAACAGGGTTAATAGATGACAAACTTGATAGGCTTAATGATCTTGTTGAGAGTCTAGTAACAACTATGCAAGCAAATAGGAAGCAACCCCAAGGTATGCTTGATCATATCTAAGTAGAAGAAGTGTGAGAGAGGAGGTATGCCATGTTAGCTAAGCTAACTGGCTAGCCTAACCTCATAGGGTTGGTAGAGTGGTAAATTGACCTATTCGACGAAGACTTGAGGTAGAGGAGGTTGAAGAAGAAGATGAAGAAATTGAAGAAGAAGTTGATGGAGAGGAAGAAGAGGATGGAGGATATGATAAAGTAGAGGAACCAAGATGTCAACCTTCTCGAGGACTTGAGAATGTTAAGGTCCAGATTCCATCTTTCATCAAAAGTGGTAATGTAGATGAATTCTTGGAGTGGGAGGAGAAGGTTAAAAGACTGTTTGATTGTTATAGGTATGCTATAAAGTCCAACTTATTGCCCTTAAGTTATCTGGGTAAGCCATTATGTGGTAAAAAAACTCAAAATACGGCCAGAGTAAAGGATAGACGATAAGGAGTGCACATATGGGATGATATGAAGAGGCTGTAGAGGGGAAGATTTGTACTTGAGACCTATTTGCAAGATACCTTCACCAAGTTGTAAGAACTTTGCTAAGGAATCCGAGTTGTTGATGACTATATTAAGGAATTCCAGATGCTAATGATTTGAAGTGATGTAGATGAGCTTAAAACCCGCATTGTATCAAGGTTTCTTTCAGGGATTTGATATGAGATTCTGAATTTTTTTGAAGTATAGAGGCTTTACACACTAGAGGAAGCCATTAAAATAGCATAAAGGGTTGAGAAAAAGAGGAGAAATATACTGATCTAACTTGGATTGAGCTCTTCGTAGACTCCTATTTCATGTTGACTTTCTTGCCTTGAGCCAATAAGACCCTTTCGAGCAAAAGAGAAGAATTATCGACCTGATGATAATTGAGTTAGCTTGAAGAGTCGAGTTAATGGTAGAACAACTTTGGAGACATATGAGAAGGGACAAACTTTGGGATACAAGATAAGTGAGATAAAATGCTTTAAGTATTTAGGTTATGGACATGTGGTTATTGAGTGTCCTAACTAACGTGTTATGGTCTTTAGAGGTGATGACGTGGACAATATAGATGATAGTGAGCCTAAGAAGGAAGATAAGAATGTTGGGGGAGCTAAAGTGGGGAAGGACGAGGAAGAGACTTGTATTTATGCCGACTATGGAGAAGTGGTGACCTTAGTATTAAGATGAGTGTTGAATTCCATACTAAGCTGCGAAGAAGGCCAGAAAGAAAATTCGTTCCACACCAAGTGTACTATCAAGGGACAATTGTACATGATCATAGTAGATGAAGGTAGTTATACTAATGTTGTTGCATGGTTCCTTATGTAGAAGTTAGGTTTGCTAACCTTAAAGCACCCTCGACCTTATAAGTTATATTGGTTTCATGACAAAGGTGCGCTACATGTGACCAAACGAGTAATTGTACCATTCTGTGTGGGAAATTTATATAGAGAAGAAATCGTATGCGATGTTGTCCCCAAGGAAGCTTCACATCTACTGTTGGGAAGACCTTTGTTATTTGACCAACATGTCTCCATGATGGATTCAAGAGCACCTATACCTTTGCAAAGGATGGTAAGAAAATTGTGTTGCAACCTATAATACCTAGTCAAGTGAATGAAACTCACAATTAGCTCACTTGAGCTAACAAAAAGAAGACCATAGTACTTAGTCAACGAGAGCTCTAAGCTACTGAAAAAGCTAAAGAGCCTATGTTTCTATGGATTCAAAGGTTATTAGAATTGAGGGACTTAGATGACATACCAAAAGAGGTCCAAAAGTCAATAGATGAGTTCTTCGACTTGTTAACAGAAAAGTTGCCTAAAGGACTACCCTTAATTTGAAGCATTAAACATTGCATTGACTTATAGCTAGATGCAGTCCTACTGAACCAACTGGCTTACAAAATGAACCTTAAGCAGGTTGCTGAGTTAAAAGGACAAGTGTATGAGCTTAGTGAGGAAGGTAAAGTTAGAGAGAGCATGAGCTCTTGTGCTATGCTTACACTACTTATCCTAAAGAAAGATGGTTCTTGGCATATGTGCATCAATAGTTGAGCTATCAACCAATTTACTATCAAATATAGATATCGCATACTGAAGCTCGATGACATGTTGTACAAGCTTCATGGAACCAAGGTGTTTTTGAATATTGATTTGAGAAGTAGTTACCATTAGATTTGCATGAGACTTGGTGACGAGTGGAAGACTGCATTTAAGAGAAGGCATGGTCTTTACGAATGGTTTGTTATGCTATTTGGACTTACCAATGCATTGAGCACTTCATGAGGCTTATGAACCATATAATGTACCCTTTGATCAGAAGATGTATGGTCATATACTTTGATGATATCCTAGTATACAGCACCAATTTCATTGATCACCTAAAACATTTCTGAGTTGTTTTTAACATACTTTGCGTTGAGAAACTGTTCAAAAATTTCAAGAAATGTACATTCTATCAACATGAAGTTGTCTTTCTTGGATATATGGTGTTTGGAGAAGGACTTCGAGTTGATGAGAAAAAGGTCTAAGCTATCTTAGAGTAGCTTACAACCAAGAATGTTATTGAAGTTAGAAGTTTTCTTGGTCTTGCTTCTCTCTATAGGAGATTCATCAAGAACTTTAGTACCATTGTAGCCCCCTTGATTGAGCTAACAAAGAAGGGTGATGGATTCCAATAGATTGATTGAATCGAGAAGAGTTTTAAGGAGATCAAGGAGAAACTTACCACTGCACTTCTCTTAGCTTTACTTGACTTTAAGAAGCTATTTGAGTTAGAGTGTGATGAATCAGGTATTGGCATTAGAGCTACTCTAATGCAAGATCATCGACCTATTGGTTACCATAGTGAGAAGCTTAGTGGTACTACGTTAAATTATTCTGTATATGAGCAAGAGTTGTATTCCCTTTTTTGAGCCTTTACAGTGTGGCAAAATTACTTATTCACATAAGAGTTTATCATTTATATGGATCACGAGTCCTTGAAACATTTGGGAAGCCAAAACAAACTTTCGAAGAGACAAGCTAAATGGTTAGAGTTTATGGGAGGATTCTCCTATGTGATCAAATACAAGAATGGTAGTGCTAATGTGGTCCTTGATGCTTTGTCACGTCGGTACGTCTTACTAACTACCATATGGACAAAGTTATTGGGATTTTCCCTTATTGTTGAGTATTATGCTTAGGACCCATACATCGATCCTATATGTGAGAAGTGTTGAGATGGAGTTTCTATTGGAGGATATTACTTGAGAAGTGTTGAGATGGGTACTTATTTAAAGAGAGGAGACTATATATATCTAATTGTTCTATACGTAAGCTAGTAGTCAAGAAAGCTTATAGTGGTGGTTTATTTGAGCATTTTAGTGAGACCAAATCTATGAATCTATTGAGAGAAAACTTTTATTGGCTTGGTATGATCAAGGATGTCTATAAGGTAGTCAGTAGTTGTGATGTGTGTAGAAGGGAGAAAGCAATGACATGGAGAACACATGCCCTTAACCAAACTGACCTCACCTTAGGTTGACCTTAGCATAAACTTTGTCTTAGGGTTGCCTTGGACATCTAGAAGGAAAGACTAGATCCTTGTAGTTGTGGATCAATTGAGTAAAATGACATACTTCATTCCATACCACTAAACTAACGATGCTTTATATATTGTTGATTTGTTTTTGTAGGAAATCATTCGCTTACATGGAGTTCCAAAGTCCATCATTTCAGATCACGATACTAAATTTCTAAGCTACTTTTGAAAGACCTGATGAAAGAGACTTGGCACTAAACATGTGTTCAGTTTGAGTAGTCACCCTCAAACTGATGGCCAAACTGAAGTGGTGAACATGACGTTGGGTACCTTACTCCGAGCTGTAGTAGGAAAGAATATAAAAGATTGAGATCTGTGTTTACTTATTATAGAGTTTACTTACAACTAAATTGTCCATAGTACCACTAGAAAAACCTCCTTTGAGGTGATTTACGACCTCAACCCAACAATCCTACTAGACATGATTAATACCCAAGCAGCTCTCGAAGAAAGCTAGGTTGGAGTTGATTGAGCTCATGAACTATTCAAACTGCACTAGTAAGTGACCAAGAAGATTGCCAAGTTTAACAAATGGTAGCATGAGATTAGTAGTCAAGGTTACTGAGCTATTTCTTTCCATTTAGGAAACTTAGTTTAGAATTACCTTAGCTGAGAAAGATTTCCCCATCTTAGGAAGAACAAGTTATCACCCAGAGCTGATGGTCCATTCAAGGTTTTGAAAAAAATTAACCACAACGCTTACTAGATTAAGCTACTTGAGAACTATGGTATCTCTTCCACTTTCAACGTATCTGACCTGATTCCTTACAATCTAGATGATACTAAAGCAAACCTAACTAGTAAAGACCCTATAGATTTGAGGTTAAATCTCTCTGACCCTTAGGAAGATGATAGGAATCAATTCTTCAGATCCATTACCTAAAGCTAAGCTAGAGGACTCTAAGGACTTGCCCAGTACATACTAACCTAAGCATCCTTTGAGGGTGAGGATTCCATCACTAACTTATGATTACTTCATCTTACATAACCTGAATGTTGAGCTCTAACTGTGATAAAGGCAATTCTTGAATTAACAAGCACTACACTTCCTTTTGAGCCAAGTAGTTCAATTACTTGACCTAAAGAGGCCTTAAACAATATACAGTATCCGAGCTTAGACTTAACCCACATTAGGTTAGCCAAGCTTTCTACCTTCTTTTTGACCTCTTTCAAGCTGATTCCAATGAGTGCTAGGTCGTCAAATAGCTTATACTTACAGGAGCGGTCGAACATTAGATCACCAACACCGACATGATACGTGTCTTTTGACATGATATTCTAGAAAGTTTCTTTCTTCCATAAATTGTACATCATTTGTCCCCTTTACCCCTTTTAGTATGTCTTAAGTATTACATTTGTAATTTACTCTTTTGTCTTTTCCTTGTACGCATGTAACCCTAGTGAGACTAGTATATAAACCCCATTTATCTATACACACAAAACATCACTTTATTATTAATACATGAATTTATCCCTTAAGAGCACTTAGCTATGTCTTCTCTTTTCCCTTAACTCTTATTTATTTCCTTTAACAAGGAATACTGGTGAGTGACCTTAGTCTTCGTGTATTATATCAAGTGGAGATTAGGCTAAGTAGGATTAGTTGGTGAATCATATTCAGTTGGTAGCTACTCAAATTTTGCTAAAACCCCTTTGTTTTCCTTTATTTTGGTTCGTTGTGGTGTGGTCTTTGTGTATTGGGATGACAAGAATTAAAGCCTTAAACTCTTTTAAGAGTGATGGGCACTATCACTATAAGTCCTAAGAAAGGACGATGAGCTATTTGAAAAGCTTTAAGTCATCAATTGACGACAAGCATAATGCTTTAGATTTGAATATTCTGGACAACGAGCTATTGTAAACCTAAGCATTGTAAGTCATAAATAGGGATGACAATCTAAACAAAAGCCCTAGATTGTTCAAAAACAAATTGAAAGGGCCCCTAAAAGTCATGAAGCAAATGTAAACAATTTATTGGTAAGCACCTTAAGTTAATGAACAACAAGTAAGAGCTAAATTTTAATAACGCAATTGAAAATGTAAAAGATAAACAAGTTAATACAGGGACTTCAGGAAAAGAGTAGAAACAGGTCCTTACAACAAGTTAAGGTTGACATTCCAACCTAAAGATAATAAAAGAAAAATAGTAAATAGCATCAAGTAAGAGAACATTTCAATTCTTCATAGTTGAATTGTTAGGGACTGGCATTTAGTCATTAAAAGCTTAGTTGGGATTGACAGTGAAATCAGATGGAGGATCTGGAGTAGGAACTTCGAGAACTTTAGGAGCATTAGAAGCTTCTTAGACATCTATAAGAGCAGCCATGGGGGTATTAGTGCCTTCGATAGGTTGATCCTTTGCTATAGTTTCAGTAGAATTCTCTTCATCTATGGTGACCTCCTCTTTTTGACCTCGCTTAGCAAAGTCTAAACAACTTATATCATAGTTGGGGTGATGGATAAGAATCTTATCTCGAGCTAAGTTTACACCATCCAACACATTCTTTGATATAAGATTAATGTACTCTTGGCTATCTTAGATGTCCTCAAAGGCCTTCTCATAAGCTTTCTCATAAGTTGTACCTTACTCCTTCTCAAGATCTTTAATTTTGGTCTTTAGCTCATCATACGAGCTTCACAGATGGGCAACTTCCTTAGTATATTTATTTTTGAGGCTCTCTACCTCATTTTGTACCCCCTTATAGGTTAGACATGAGTTCACAAGTTTTCTTTTTCTCTTTAGTTAAGGTAGTGTCTCCTTCCTCCTTAAACTTAGCCTCTATATCGGCCTTCTCCTTCAAGTTTTTGACCTCTTCTTCCAACTTTGTCTTCTCTTCTCCTCATTTTTGACGATGCTTTAAGTGTTCGACTTTAAGATTGGCTACTTGGTTTTTCACATCTTCAATGATCTAAAAAGGAATACAAAACATTACAACCAAAAGTAGATTAGCGAGCAATAAAGTCAATAAGATGAATGTCTTACGGCTTTCTTCTCCTTTACCAAAGCCTTGGTAGTCATAATAGATATTAGGAGCCCTATAAAACAAAAACAGGGTTAAAAGAAGAAATGAAAACATCATTTGAAATCAATAAGTAGAGCAATTACATCATAAACCTTCGAACTAGCTAACTTAATAAATTGTCAGAACTAGAATTTTGGTAGAACTTCATGGCATTAGTAAGAGGACCATCATCCTTTGGAAGATGAATACCCTTCACTAACTATAGAGCAACACTCCCATTCTTAAGAGCATCGTCGGTAGTATTAATATTCTAATAGGGGAAAAATTAAAGGACCTCCTTGTTCTCCTTCCTAGAAGGAGTCATAGGTCCAGGTAAAACAATTGAAGCTTCCTTGGGTTTAGGACCCTTAGAGCCTCCCTCATGTTTGCCATCTTGCTTCCAACTTTCATTATGAGCTTTTCTCTTAGTCAGATCCCAATCTAAGATTGGATAGTCATGTGCATTAGGTTGTTTTCTTAGCTTAGAAGCTTTTGTGATCTTTATTTTCAAAGTAACCTTTGTTTATTGCGTCTCCTTAGTAGTCTTAGTGGTGGTGGTAGACTTTATAGATGATTTCATTGGAACCTTCTTAACATCCTCTTTTTTCCCTACATTGATAGTTTTCAGCTAAGTAAAGAGATCTTTTGAACTATGGTCTTTTAGTGGCATATCTAGGTAGAAAGACAAAAGTTTACGTTAGAGAAATATCAAAACATAAATAAAATGACTTATAGATACTGTGTTAAGCACGGATAAGGAAGACTACTTAGTTCTTGAAGTAGATGTGAAGGCCCTCTTCTTCCGAGCCCATTTAGCATAGCGAAACCATAATAGCTTATACCTTGCTCAACAAGAATACCTTTGTTCGTACCCTTAAGATCTTCACCTTGAGCAACATTAGCACCTTTGAAAGCTTTCACCTCATCTCAAGGAAAGATCAGAGCACCATGTAAATGTTTATCTATAATGGTATTGGCATCTTAAAGAAACCAATTGTGGTTATAGGCTTCCATGATGGTATCATAAGCCTTTTGATCATTGGGGAGTAATTTTTGACATCTATCTATCTGATAGGGTAGCTCTAAACATTAAGGAAATCCAGGTCGGTCTTAGGCCTAACTACAACCCACTTTTGTTTCTAATCATGAATGGAGGATTCTAACCTTATCAAAATCTTCCTATAAAGTCGGGCACAAACATAAAACCATCCATCACCCTTTTTAATATTGAAAAAAATAGTAGAATAAGATCATAGTGGCCTTATCTTTTAAGTCCTTGTGAATGCACTCAAAAGCAATCATTAGTCTATAATAGTTTGGAATTAATATGGAGGAACAGATATGATGATATGTAAAATAAGATCTCTGAAAAAGGGAAAAAGAAAATCTCAAACTAACCTCGAAGTACTTCTTAAAGAGGGCAAATTCATGATCACCTTATGCAATCATGTGGTTGAAGCCTCTCTATTTTCCAACTTCGGGGGGTAGATTGGAAATTGAGCTTTAGCGCATTGAATTCTTTTGCCGCCATTATGCTAGTTACCTATGGGGCTCATATCATACTCAATACTTGAGTATTGTAGGATATCCTAGGTATTACCCTCATTATCTAATGGACACTCATTAAAGGGAAGTTTCCTAATTCTCCATGCCTTAAGTACGCGAACCCTAACTAATCCTGTGACTCTTGAAAAATCCCAGGGGCAATCACTATCAATGTTTGCAATACTGTTGGGTTCTTCTTGAGGAGGTGAATCGCCTACCCTATATATAGTGGTCAATTCCTAGATCTGCTACAGGGCACAAGTTGACTTATTTGATTCAGTAGAAGACATGATCAACTTAATAGCGTAATTAAAAGAGAAAGGATGAATTAAAAGTGTGGATGATGTAAAAGATAGAAATTGTTTAAGCAAAGAGGGTAAAGGAAGAAGTTTCTAATGCGAAGAAACTGAAGATGAAGAGTGTGATAAAGGAGAAAAGGGAAAAAGATGGGGTTAAGAGAATAAAAAGGGGATAGAAAATTAGAATGTAAATTTTGGGATTTGTGTGAAGTTTAGTTATGAACAAGTTTGACCATTCGATTGTATTAGCTTAGTAAGAATCAAACAACTACAATGAAGTTGCATTATTAAGGGTGTGTGTAGGGTCTGACATGATCGCTTGTTTTCCGTAGCTAAGATTTGAAGTGTTACTAAATAGATACAAAGCTTCCTTAGCAAGCCTAACCAAAACAGATCGACTTTGTGAGAAAATACCAAAAACTTGATAAATAAAGTAGGAATAGCTAGTTTAGATATAAGAAAGATCGAATTTCTTAAAATCCATTTATATTGGATTGAAGATTCATATTGGAAGATCATTCTGGTGAAGTGCTTTTCCTCCTCTTGATAGGCCATCAAGTAGAGTCATGGGGCAAATGTTGATAAGGATTTTTCCCTGAGGCATCTAAGACTTGGAGTGACATACATCTGATTTACTAGTTTACATTAAGCATTTTCGTACCACACTTTCAACCTCATTTTCCACTACAGTCTAACCTTCAAGAATCAAACAACTTAGGAGGTTGATGAGACGAATACTTAACTATATTGCTAGAAGTAGGTTGGGTTAAGTAGGTTAGGTTAGCCTCTATTAGCTTGACCAAATAGCTTGGAGCTTGTTAAGATTAGGTTAAACCTAAGGAGTTCAAATTTAAATAACAGTATGAAAGTTAGGATTGCTCACAAGAATAACTACCTACTAACTGTTAGATTGCCATCCACGTTCCTTAAAATTAGGGCATAGTCCAAAATTCAAAAGGTACGCACGTATGTATTTTAGAGTTAACGATTATTGAGAAAGGGACAATCCTCAACTATAGATATAGCTCGACATACCACTGTAAGTTTCTTCTGGCCACATGAACTCTACTCATTTTCTTTTGCTTTATCTTTCTACCTATAGTTATCTTACTTAGGTATTGGAGTGATTACATCGAAGTTGCCTTAGTACCCCCATAGCCTAATTTTCTTTTGTTTTGTAGAGTCCTTACTTGACAAGTGTCCAAAAATCTCATTAAACCAATTTTCACTATCAATAATAAATACTTGACTCGTTATTATATTTTGATATTTATACTGTCAATATTGTCTAATATATATTTAATTATATTTTTATATTATTTAAAAATATTTAAAAGTATGATTTGACTAGATTGTAAGAGGGTATTTTTGAGATTTCAAAAAAACTAATGATTTTGTCCAATGAATTTAAATTTTTTACCATGCTTTTTGATGGGATTATTTTAGGCATTTTATCTAATCCTTAATATAGTTTTTTGTCTAGTAACCAAGTTAATATTACAAACCAAATATAAAACAAAATATTTTGTCCAATCCTGTCCCATAAATTTTGTACAATCAAATGATATCATGGAGTATGATGATGTTATATCTTGTAATATACCTAGTAGGTATACGTTCTCATAATGAAATTCAAATCCATCTTATGATCGTCAATACCGACTCAAGACTTACCTAACTATGCAGGGTAGAGGGAGTTCTAAATTTCAAGTTATAGTAGAATTATCCACTTACCTTTACACATAACCACTAGTTTAGGAGATATATTTACAGTTTCTTTATTTTTTTTTACTATTGGAAGACAAGCATGATCTCTTAATAAATAAATAAATGTATTGTTAGTCCATATTATTTCATATACTTGTATTCTATATAATTAAAATGGACGATTTTACAACATATGATATATTAAATTAATAAAGATAAAGTGAATTGGTACATAAAATATCCACAAATATATATGTATATATATATTTATATTAGGAGAAATTGCATAAACCCCCCTAAATCTTGCCTTAAGTGTAGTTTACTCCTCTTAAGCTTTCAAAGTATGGTTTTTGGTCTCTAAACTTTTATAAATTAGCAAAACAATCCCTTAAGTTGAGAATAACCCTTTAAACTTTGATTTTGGTATATAAACAGCCCCCTAAACTATGGGGTATTTACATACCAAAATCAAAGTGTAGAGGGTGTTTACATACCAAAATTGAAGTTTAAAAGGATTGTAGAGGTTATTTGCTAATTTATGAAAGTTTAGGGATCAAAAACCACACTTTGATAGTTTAGGAGGTTAAACCGCACCTAAGGCAAAGTTTAGGGTTTTTTTTTTTTTTTGCATTTTCCCCTTTATATTATAGACAGGAAAAGCTATTCAAAACCCATTCAAACATGAGAAACTATACTTTTTGAAATAATAAAATTTAAAATATGGAAAGATTAAAAGTTTCAAAGGACATGTCTAGCCTAATGTAATACCTAGGAAAAGTAAAGAAATCATATTTATTTTTATAAGGATAGTTTAGTAAGAGAATAAAGTAAAGAGAAGGCATTATGGGAATTCAAAGAATTTAGTCCCTTACAGTTGACTTAACTTTATAACACCTCATCCAATCATTCTTCATATTGAGCAAAAGCTCCCTTAAGTAGTTCCTATCATTAACCTAGTTGTGCAATGTTACGCTAAACCTTATGGTAAGATATGTTAACTATGCGTATCTTTATGATTTCATCGGCAATGAAGGTTTCTAACGTTGTTCTTAGATTTAGAGTTATCGTATGCTATCAAAATGGATGGAGAAAAGGGAATCTTATAATGAGAAAAAGGGTTTAAGGTAAGTAAAGAGTTGAAATTTAAAAGGGATTTCAATCTTAGGTGAGTTCCTAATCAGATTTGTGTTATAAGATTGATTGTGTTGGTGTTTGTAGAGTGGCATATGACACTGGATTTGGGTAAAATCTCATGAAATTAATGACAAGCAAGAGAATGGGTTGAGAAGATTACGATTTTGGGTGATTAGATTGATATTAACAAGAGTAGGATGGATTAAACTAGTGTCTTTAGGCATTAAAGTATGTCTTGGGTCTATAGCAAGAGTTGTGTATAGCTAAAATTTGATTATGCTGTAGGCTTCTCTAGGCTATGCTAACCAGCACAGCCAAGAGCTTGGCATACTACAAGCATGGGCAAGGGTATAGCCATGTTCCTTAGTATGACCAGCATTTTGATAGTTTGTTCTTTGCTTCCTTTTCTTTCCTTCATATTTAGCAAAGCTCTTACCCTTATTCTAGTAAAGTAAATATCTAAAAGTAAATGTAGGACCTTAAGCTACAATTAGAAGAGCTTTCATTATAAGCAGGAATCAATAGGAATAATTTGATTTTTGTAACAAAACTTAAGAGATTCAATGCTTTGATATTCAAGGCATTTCAGGTACAAAACATGTGTCTGTTGGTTGTGATTGTTAGGATAGCTAATTGAAAATGGACAAATGAAATTTTAGACTCTTAATTTTTGTATATTGCTTGTGCATGGCTTGGCTTAGGGGCTTATGGTGACAGAATCCTAGGGGACACCTCGATGATTAGTGGGTGGTGATGTCTTGCTCATTAAAGTGATCTAAGGTAGATTAGGAATCATAGGGCTGGAGGTGGCAGCTGCTGGGGGTAGTATTATGAGTAATATCATAAATATATGATCATATGAGCAAGGTCATGAGTACCCTTATGATGTTTGAAGGACTTAATTGAAGATAATAGCCTATTGAGTGTTTATTTATTTATTGCACTTATTGCATGTGTTATTGTATTGTTTGTTCTTGCGTATGTGCTTGCATGTTGTGTATTGAGCTTTGGCTTACTCCATTTTTTTTTTCCAAATGTAGGAACTTTAGTTGAATTTACTAATTATAATGATTTTTGGAGGCTCTTGTTACTACTAATGGGATGGGAAGAGTGACGACTATGTACGCTATTTAGAGAATGTCATATGAGTTTGGATAATTAGAATTTTAGTTACTAATTATTGTTAAACAATTAAATATTTTTATTTAGATGCTATTTTAGTTTATTTTGTGGAACTAATTTTATGAGATTATTGGAGACTCTATAGAAATTTAGAGATTTTAGAAAATTGTTTATGTCTGACGTATTGGTAGATATTGAGAACACATGATAGGTTATGATGCCCTGAGTTTGAGGCGTTATGGCCAAGATCCATATGGAGTAAATTGAAGATGGAAAATGACTAGGCATGTTGTTATTAATCTCTAAATAATTCTAATGAAACACATATCATCATGATAATTGTTGTATGTTATTTTCATTGTATAGGTAGTAAAAGAAATTCTCTACTTTGCATCTTTGTCAATGTATTTTTTAGAGTGTATTTAACATAGATTTCAAAAGCCCTTTACTTAAACTACTCGAACACAATTCACATAGTACACCATAAAGACACAACCATCTAATATTACATGTTATGAAATATTAACAATTACATAAAATCATAGATTACATATATATAAGCATAGGTTATTAATATATCACAAATGCACAAATGATCAACAAATTATATATACATCCACTTTTTTTTTTTTTTAATTTTAATTCAATTACAAATGTTGTTTACATTATTACAAACTATCAACATGTAATATATCATATTATCACTTTATTAGATTTTACAAGATTACAAATTGTTTAAGCATACATTGTAGTTTTATTATCATGTCATATAATACAAGTAACTCATATTATTCATAAGCGACAAAACTACATTATGTCACAACACATTAACATTATATATTTTGCAAGTCACATGGTACATATGCATTATTACATTGAACAACATTTTGTAAATTATATGTATTACCATACAAATTAATAGGTACAAATTTCATTCAATTATTAAAATCTACCAATTATTTATAAGGAATAGTCTATGAACTACATATCGTATGTTACAAAACTATTCATTATTATCATTTTACACATTACACAATAACATTATTGTTGTTGGTTGAAAGTGAAGTTGTGAGTTGATTCCTCAAAAAAAAGAAAAGATTTAGGTTAAAGGGGATGCCGGGGCTAGTCTGGTGTAGCCATTCCAAAGTCTAAGTTAAGAGTATGAAAGAGTAAGAGAATAAGTAAGTTCTTAAGACTGTGCAGAAGGTTCTTGTAGTATTGGCGTCTCTTTATTTATAGGTACTTGTCTAATAACTTAGTAATAGGTAGCTTATATGCTTTGGGCTATGTAGCAACTTCATAATTTAGTTACGTGTCGAAGGACAAGAGGAGTGGGTAGTTATGTAGTTAAGCTAGGTGGTTGCTAAATTATTTGCTCCCTTATTTAAATTTAAATTAATTGTATGGGACAGGCAAGGCTTTCTAGCCCATTAGGTTAGCTAGGCCCAAGGTCTCTTCGGTCATCAAATGAGGTTGTACTGCCAATCTTGACAAAGTTAGGTAGCTTTGTAGGCAATGTGTTGAGCTACAATCAGGGATGGCAAAATTTCACTATTATCATTTGCCTCTTGACTCTTGCAGTTAAGAATTCAAGTATAGGAGTGGATAAGGAGGTATTCTTTAATTCATTTTGATTAGCAAATAGGCAACCCATGCCTATCTTTTGGATTATTGTGTGGTTACCGAGTAAGTCCATCAATGATAGGAATCAGCCTTATAGATCGATCACACGTAGCCGAGCTAGAGGACTCTAAGGACTCACTCGAAGAATACTAGCTCGAAGTCATACCTAAGACCAGGATTCCTATTTCGAACTAATCTCTTACCAACATGACTGTTAGACCCTCACGTATGCCAAACTTGTTCCTACCCAGTAGTTATGCTATGGCAGGATATCCGAGAAGACAGCCCTAAGACCATTTGAGCTGAGCTCTTGAGTTAACCACAAGCATCCAATCCTAACTTAAGCTGATTACTCTACAGCAGGATTGGTTGCCCCTTGACCTGATTTAGATTAGGTTGCTCCTTGACCGAAAGCTCTCTTTTCTCATCCCTACTTTGTACCTTATTTCTGACATCTAAGCACCGAATGACACGTGTCTTTTAGCACAAAATTCTAGAAAAACTTTTACTTTTCCCTACCAAATATTCTTTGTCTCTTTTACCATTTTTAGTATATATTATGTAACCTAATTGTAAGGATACCCTTTTCATCTTTCCATACATGTAAGGTAACCCTAGTAGGTAAGTATATAAACCCCAACTTGTTTGTATGAATCATTTAATCATCAATACCAAAATTTGTCAAGTTTCCTTTGAGTGACTTTAGTGTTCTCATTATCTTTTGACTCTTATCTATTCCCTTTAGTAAGGAGCAGTGGTGAGTAACCCTTCAGTTTAGACTAGTGAGTCATATTTAGCGGATTGTAGGCTAAGTAGGATCGAGTGGTGCATCATATCTATTTGGCAGTTGCTCAGACTTTACTAGCTTTTATTTTGTTTCATTTGGTTTGCTTCATTGTGGTGCCTCTTCATATGTCCGGCCTTTGAAGACGCATTAGCTTCGCTGGTATCTGAGCATGGTTTCTAGAGGGAGCGTGTCAAGTTGTAGTTAAGTTTTTGGTTTACTTTGCTACTAGTGGCTGTTGTGTTCCTTCTGTAGTTATTGCAGTGTGCTCATGTGGAGTAAGTTTGGAATTGTGAGCTGTGTAGTGAAGATTTGTGTGTTGATAAGTAGGATTTCATTGTTACTTTGTTCTTGTCTTGTTTTTCACTACAAAAGCAAAGTAAGATCATTTCTATTTTGTCTAAGTTATTATTGGGTATTAAAATTATTAGTGTGTTAGTCAAGGTTTTGGGAAGTACAAAAGCATTGTTTTCTTGTGTATTGTGTTGTTAATCTATTTTAGAAACATTGTATCATGTTAGATTCGAGTGTTCAGGGTGTTATCAGTGACTAGAGTGGTGGTACTCAACGTGGTCCTGGTCATAATGGTAGCAACACTCTTGGGTTAGTTGATGATAAGCTTGACAGACTCATTAACTTTATTGAGAGTCTAGTCACAGTAATGCAAGTTAATAGGCTGTAACCTTAGGGTATGTCATTGCCTAACCCACTTGAAAATATTCAAGAGAGAGATTATGGCTAAGGTAGTCAAGCCCATTGCTTAGTTCTACCCTCTCAAGTTGGAGGAGTTGTACACTGAGCTGTTAGACAAAGACTGGAGTTAAAGGAAATTGAGGAAGATGATGAGGAGGTTGATGCTGAGGAGTATGGAGAGGAGGAAGAAGAGGTTGGTTATTATTGAGCATAGGGGCAAGGACCTCGAGCTCCTTGAGGACTAGACAATGTTAAGGTTTAAATCCCTTCCTTTAGTAGAAGTGGAGATGCAGATGAATATTTGGAGTGGGAAGAGAAGGTAGAGATGGTTTTCAATTGTTATAGATATACAGAAGTTGTGAAAGTCTGACTTGCTGTACTTGAGTTCTCTGGGTATACCACTATGTGGTGGAAAAACCTGAATGTAGCTAGGGCAAGGGATGGAATATAAGGTGTAAGGACCTGTGATGAGATGAAAAGATTGTTAAGAGATAGATTTGTACCCCAGACCTACTTATAGGATACATTTGCAAAGTTGTAGGAACTCTGCCAAGGAGGCAGAACAGTTGATGATTACGTGAAAAAATTCTAGATGCTTATGATCCGAGTCGATAGAGAAGAACCTGAAGCTTGTACAATATCGAGGTTCATTTTTGGACTTAGATTTGAGATTCACAACATTGTGGAAGTGTAAAGGTTAAGATAATGTAGAGGACAAAAAGTAGAGGAGAAGTTCTTTAAGCCAATCTGGGCCAACATTCTCCTTGACCTTAGTTTCGTGCTGACCTATTCAAGTTGAGTTGAGGAGGCCATACTGAGTCGAGAAAAGGAATGATTGATCTAATGATCGTCGAGTAAGCCAATAGGGTCAAATAGGTTAGTCGAACATAGTTGAGACCAGACCAACCCGAGGACATATGAGAGAGGACAGACCTTGGGATGGAAGACCAGTAAGGGGAAGTACTTTAAATGCTTAAGCTTTGGACACATAGCTATTGAGCATTTGAACCGACGTATCATGGTGCTCTAAGGAGATGTAGTGGATAGTAGCTTCGAGAGCAAACCTAAGGAGGAAAAGGATGTTAGACAAGTTGAAGCCAAAGAGAAAGAGGAGACCTGTGTCTATGCTTACCAAGTAGAAGTGATGACCTTAGTCTTGAGATGAGTACTAAGTTCTCTATTGAACTTCAAAGAAGATCAAAGAGAAAATTTATTCCATACAAAGTGCACCATCAAAGGACAATTGTGTACCATTATAGTGGATAAAGGAAGCTGTACTAATGTAGTTGCATAGTCCTTTGTGCAGAGGTTAGGTTTACCGATCTCATAGCATTCTTGACCTTACAAACTGCATAGGCTTTATACATGACTGAACAAGTAACTATGTCATTTTAGGAATGTGTATAGAGATGAAGTAGTTTGCGATGTTGTACCTATGGGAGCTTTACACCTGTTGCTTGGATGACCTTGGTTGTTTGACTAATGTGTTGCTCACGGTGGGTATAAGAACACAAATGCCTTTGTTAAGGATGGAAAGAAGATTGTGTTGTAGCCCATGACACCATCCCAAGTAAATGAGACCCATAATCAGCTCACTTGAGCTAGCAAGAAGAAGACTTTAGCAATGAGTGAAGAGAGCTCCAAACTATTGAGAAGGACGATGAACTTATGTCCCCATTAGTTAGAAGATTGTTGGAGATGAGAGATTAAGAGAATGTTCCTAATGAGATCCGAAGCCTACTAAATGAGTTCTTTCATCTGTTCTCTAAAGAATTGCTTAGAGGACTACCTCTAGTTCAAGGCATAGAATGTTGTATTGATTTACAGCCAGGTGCTGACTGCCAAACTAACGTACATATAGAATAAACCCATATAAACCCCTAAAATTTTCAACCTAATACCCAAAGTAGACCCTGGTGTGCTTAAAGACTCTAAGAGTTGACAAGGCTAGTTAAGATGAAAACCCTAATATAATAACCGAAGATTTAATCGTGTATAAAATTTTTATACCCTAAATGTATATAAACACTAAGGATTGCGCTCGAAAGTGACAAAACCCTAAAACTATAACTTTAAGGATATAAAAGCACTAATTAACTATATTTTACCCTAAAACCCTAATTGATAATATAACCTTAGTATTATACCAAAATCATTAGTAAAAGACTAAAGATAACTTTCAATCACTTATAAATATATACAATACTAAAGTAATCAATTAGAAACTAAGATATTACATCATAAATCACATTCATCTTCTAATTATATAACTAGGTTAGTATTACATAGAGTTAAGGGTTTAGTTGATGCTTAGTTTACATGTAGTGAATATTAATACTTTAAATGACACTTTTCATCTTAATTATACTAAGTAGCTTACTAAATGGTGTATATAGGATATAAATACCTAATGGAAGATCTCATTATCTATTTTTACTAATCAATTCACTAAACTTATTTCCTTTCATTTCCTTAATCTTTCTCCTAATTTTCACTAATTACTTCATTATGTACACAAAATGGCATTTATTTTTGGAAAGTTGACCAAGTCAACACATGTTGACCAAGCTCAAAAGGTCGACTAAATCAACACATGTTGACTAAAGTCAACATTTAAAAAAGTCAACAAAAGTCACTTTTACTTAAGAAAATATCTAAGTCTTCTAATGGTTTCTTTTCTTTTTTTTTTTTTTTTT